>JAWQEG010001559.1:3502500-3760000 GCA_033782935.1 Petrolisthes cinctipes
TATATATATATATATATATATATATATATATATATATATATATATATATATTGTTACGTCGTGATGTAACAACGCTGTGAAACAGGGGTAGTCAAGATGTTAGTGAAGATGTTCTATTCACTTGGGGTAATGGCAAGTCGAGTAATCTCTCTCTTTTATTACATTACAGGGTTATTACATGACTAAACAAATAATAAAAACAATGACCTTGCTTCCTTCAGGTTGCATAATGCATATGAAGCTTTATAGCTAACCTGGAAAGCCAAACTAACAACAATCATGTAACACCTCCCCCCCTAAAAGATCGAAATTTCCCGTGAGAAATTTCGGCCTTTTTACAATCTCGAGGGGAAGTAGAATACATGTCATAGAAAAGATGAAAAGATTACATAAAAAGTTGACATGCCTCTCACAGTGTAGGAGAAGAGCATGGTGCAGTTGGACCAGTTGCTTGGAAATACCAAAAGGGATAGTGTTACGCCTGTGTGTTTTCCAAATGCCAAGATTTCCAGCCCTCCCATAACCTTTACGTTTCCTGTATGTTTTCCTTATGCGAAGATGTCCAGCCAATCCCACCACGACAGCGACAGCGACAACAACGACCAATAATCAACAATCACCACTAATCACCAAAACCACCAATAACCAATAATCACCAAAACCACCAATGCGACAGCGAGCGCCAATAATCACCGAAACCACCAATGCGACAGCGAGCGCAAATAATCACCAAAACCACCAATGCGACAGCGAGCGCCAATAATCACCAAAACCACCAATGCGACAGCGAGCGCAACAGGGCTGGACACTATCTCCACTAAAGGCACAGGAAACTCAGGGACAGGTATACTGGGGCTAGGAAACACGGCACTGGAAACTCAGGGACAGGGTTTTATCTTCACCTCTCTTGTGGTCCTGGGAACTGGTATACACTCCACAGCATCAAGGAGGATCACTGTTCCCAGTCCAAGCTGTCAAGTAGGCAAGCGCTGACACATATCATTCCTATTCGTCCGCCAATGCTATTTTAACCCAGTACCCAGGGAGCATTGTTGCGTGACATGAGGAGAACTACGAGTCTTATACACAGCTCGTCCCCTTCAGGGTCTTCAAGGCAGGGATAGTGTTGTATACCTCTGCTTCAACATCAGCATTTTCTTCCAGTCAATTGATCTTCATCAGCAAACATTTCGACATCCTTGATCATGCGGTCAATGTCCAAGGTAGTTGAAAAGATCTGGCTCCTTTTGTAGGGATGACACTATTGGCATCAAAGGGAACACAAAGAACGAAGAGAGAGACAACAAAACTACAAAGAGAGACAACAAACTACTGACTGCACATTACCCCGACATCTTGACTACCATCCTGGCAGGGTCGCCATTTTGTTACGTCGTGATGTAACAACGCTGTGAAACAGGGGTAGTCAAGATGTTAGTGAAGATGTTCTATTCACTTGGGGTAATAGCAAGTCGAGTAGTCTCTCTCTTTTATTACATTATAGGGTTATTACATGACTAAACAAATAATAAAAACAAAGACCTTGCTTCCTTCAGGTTGCATATTGCATATGAAGCTTTATAGCTAACCTGGAAAGCCAAACTAACAACAATCATGTAACAATATATATATATATATATATATATATATATATATATATATATATATATATATATATATATATATATATATATATATATATATATATATATATATATATATATATATAGATTGATGGATATGTTAAGCTTTTAGGACAATTTAGAAATGATGGTTTTGATAATGAAGAATACACAATTCTGTTACACAAATTAATCTCATCACTCGTTAGGTCACTGTATTTTCCCAAGTTGCAAAATGCTTTTGCTATGTTAACAGATTTACACCACTAATATCCTTTTGAAAAGCAAAATTCAATCCATATACTAGAGCACTTACAGTATCTTTGTCCAGTTGTCGATAGGAAAGATTAACTACAAAACTTGGTTTGGCATCTGTAGTACATTTTGCAACTTGTAAAAATACAGTGATAAAAGAGTGATGGTATTAATTTGTGTAAAAAAAAAATTTATATTCTTCATTATCAAAACCATCATTTCCAAATTGCCCTAAAAGATAAAATTTTACCAATGCACTCTGTCAGAATATGATTCATGTCGTTATTAGATCAGACTGGGATCTAATCAGTTTCACTGTGAAATCAAGCTAGGGTCGTGGTTCAGATATGATAGATATTAAACCATGCATGTTTCGGAATTTTTTAGTGTAATTCTAATTAATATAAGATAGTGAAACTGCTTCGATATCATTCATGTAAGCCGGTTAGTTCCATTATTTTTTAGTTTGGAAGTGAGGTGGTGGATGATTGACTGTTGGAGGCAGTTCGGCAGCAGCACTAGCACAGCTATCACGTAATTGTAGTTGCTATTCTCGTGGGGTTTAATCTCGACTGTGACTCTTTCCCTAGTTTGATTTGTGTCTCTCTGCCGGTATTAGCACAGAAACACCTGCGGACGTGCGATTTTTATCAACTACCACCTTCCTCTTCTCTCTACTGGACATTATCAGGTTATACCACATTGTGTATAATATAATTCAATTGGTGCAGTTTTATGTATATATAATTATTGAAATTGGGTTCGGTATTTAAGATTAGGTTAAATTAAATGTGTTTAGGTGAGGGCTGTCTTTAATCATGGTTATTGCTTAATAAATTATTACTATTTTCTAAGTACGTTTTACATGTCCCACTGTGTGTGCTTTTGTGGGTTATATACATAACTTTGGCATCATGGTTGTTCTATCATTAGTTATCAAGACCAATCTTCAAATTGAAGCCATGACACACTTAAAGCCTTGAAAAAAGACAGTAAATTGCATATTACGAATGCTGACAAATCAAGTGTTGTAGTTATCATGAAAAAAGACGATTACATACATAAAAACTTTGTATTACAGACTGTAAATTTTAATTTCAAGAATATCTTGAGCAAAATTTTGGTATGGTAATGGGCAATCCACTCTCTCCAGTACTGAGCAATGGAGAACATGGAATTCTTTGAGAAGAGAATACTTAGCAACATTTTACCTAGTAATGCTGTATGGTACAGATACGTTTATGACGTACTTTGCCTATAGCCATGTAATGAAAATCTGGATACCTTTCTTCCATTGCTTAACAACTTAGCACCATCCATTAAGGTTGAAGAGGATGAAATATTGCCATTTTAATATTGCCTGATTCACAGAGTAGGCAACTTTAAATTTAGCATATATAGAAATTCTATCAATGTTTATTCAAATATTCATTATTTCTCTGACACCACGACAAAGTAAAACAATGTGTTCTCTTCTATGTACTTACGTGTTCTACGTGTATGTAGTCCTGAATTCATGGATGAAGAACTTGGATTCATCTCTGACATTGGAACAAAGTTGAAGTACCTCAAACCATTTTTGGATAAAGCCTTGAAATTAGCAAGAACATCGTTTTATAGGGTTTAACCACCCCCACCTCGTGAGAAATAGAAACCTACCGATATTACCCTACAGTGACAAAATTTGCCCTAATCCCTCATCTCATTAAAACATGTAATGTTAATGTTGCTTTCTGCAATGATTATATACTCAAGAAAATATTGATCAAGAATGTGTGTAAATTAGTAGTAGGGAGTGTGTATGGCAAGGAGCGTGTAGAGTGGGTGTATGTCTATGTTGTGTATTACCGTTACATATTTCGCTGGGTGTCTTACAATGCGCCACGAGCGAGAAGTGAAACCTTCAGCGACCATCATTGGTTCGTCGTGGGGACGGAGGTGTAGCAGGGCGAGGTGAGGGCGTGCGATTTCAAGGAGGGCTGGCGGGACGAGGAGGTGTGGCTGGTATGATGTGGATGACGGGTCACAGTTCCAGAGGGAGACTGGAGATACATAATTCAATGGAGGTAGGTGTGGGTTGGGCTTGTGGAGGATGGGGTACAGGTAGAGTGGGTTCAGGTATAGGGGAGAAAAAAGGGATAGGGAGGGGGAAGCGTGGTTGTGAGCGTAGGGGCCCAAGGTTCAGCTAGGTCAGGCTCAGGTGTGGTGCCGTTAGGAGGGGAGGCAGGATTGGGGTTAAGGGAGGAGGTAGGTCCCTGGGGGTAAGGTGTGTCCGGGTGGGGGGATGGTGGTGAGGTGGCAGGTACAGGGATGGGGTAATGGGTACCGGGATGGGGTCGGTAGAAGGCGTGGATGGGCTAGGGGGTGTAGGTAGTAGGGGGGAGGAGTTGACATGACAGTTGGAGGAAGGGTAGAAATAGTAGGGTGGATGATTTGAGGTGTAGGAGGCGAGTGCGGCACGTGTGAGTGTGGGGTGTCAGAAATGGGAGCGTGAGTAGATAGGGTGGCGTTTGGGTGAGGTATGGAGTCTGTCGATGAGGTTGTAGGTGAGTGTGTAGGTCTGTGAGGTGTTGCGTAAGGTGTAGGAAGTAGCGGTGGCCGGTGGGTGGAGTGGTGCGCGTATGAGTAGGTGTTGCTGGAATAGCGTGGGCTGGTGTGAGTGGCATAGTGTGGGCAGGTTATACCCGCTTCCAGGACGTGACGCAAGGCTTACCGCATACCTGTAGCGTAACCATTGCGTCCGCCCTGGAGAGTACGGGATGCGGGCCACTGTACACCTGCTGGAGTGGAATGAAGTGGGAGTCCGTGCGTAGGAGTAATGAAGGAGCGGTGTTGAGATCAGGTGGTAAGTACGTGTGCCTTGTTTGCCAGTGCATAGGTGCAGGTGCGGCGTCCGTGACAGCGCGTTTGAGTGCAGGAAGGAAGCTGAGGCTTAATGTGTTAGTCTCAGGAGACTGGCCAGGAAGACGTAGGTCCTCGCCGAAGACGAGCTCCGCTGGTGAATGTTTGAGGTCCTCCTTTAGCGTAGTCCAGATGGTAAGGTGGATGAGAGGTTGCTCGTTAGTCCATTGATCCAGCTGAAGTGCTCGGAATGCATCCTTCAAGTGGTGATGAAATCTCTCAACCATCCCGTTGCTTGCCATGTGGTACTCAGTGGTTCGTTGTCGGCGCATCCCCAATAATGTGAGCATGTCCTGCCAAGCCTTGGACTCAAACTGTGTGCCATGGTCTGTAACGATAACTGCTGGGGGACCAAAGTTAGACACCCAGTTGCTGAGGAAGTGGCGTGCGGTAACATCAGCAGTGATGTCACACATCGGGATGGCCGTACACCACCATGTCATCCTATCCACACACGTCAGGAGATAACGGTACCTTCAAGAGGAGGAGAAAGGGCCAATGATGTCGACGTGCTCAGTGTGAAATCTGCTAGAAGGAACGGTGAACTCGTGTAACGGTGGGTGTGTATGTCGCCCCACCTTCGTGCGTTGACAGGGGAGGCAAGCTGACAACCAATCCTTGACTTGCTCCCTCATTCCCGGCCATACTGCCCGTCGACTAATAAGGCGAAGTGTACCTGCAATCCCTGGGTGGTTGATGGAGTGATAATTGTTGAATACTGGTTCTATGAATTGTTCAGGAATATATGGGCGTGGCGTGCCACAGGATGTGTCACACCAGACATGTGTTGTAGAGTCAAGTGCCATTATGTGTTCCAGGCGCAGGCCCGTGTCGCCTACCAGGAGCTCCTGGAGATGAGTGTCAGTTTATTAGCGTGAGCTAGTGCCGTGTAGTCCAGAGGAGGAATGCGTTGTACCGTAGCGATGAGTGGTTGCGGCGGCGGTGCCCTCGAGAGTGCGTAAGCAACCGTGTTGTCTTCTCCCCGGACGTGCTGGATATCAGTGGTAAATTCTGATATGAATGCGAGATGGCAAGATACACATGGTGATCAGCTGGCACCCAGTTGGTTCATTGCTGTAGTCAAAGGTTTGTGGTCCGTCCGTATGTGGAAAGCCCTGCCTTCCAAGAAGTGCAGGAAGTATTTCATGGCGTCATGCATAGCCACCAACTCCCTGTCAAAGGCGCTATATTTCCTCTGGTGGCTCAAGGCGGTTACTGAAGAACGCGATGGGCTTCAGGACACTGTCTACTTCCTGCTGTAGCACCGCTCCTACGGCGTCGTTGGATATGTCAGTGTATATGGAGGTAGGTACGTGGAGCATGGGGTATGCGAGGAGAGTGGAGTCAGCCAGTTTATTTTTAACCTCACTAAAGGTGGACTCTGCTGCAGGGTTCCAAGTGAGTTTCTTTTGGGAGGCCTTCTTCAAACCCTTCAGGAGATCATGGAGTGGGGCGAGTGTTGCTGCGGCGTGGGAGATAAAGCAGTGGTAGTAATTAACAACCCCTAAGAACTCCCTCAATTTCCTGGCTGTGGTAGCGAGGGGGAGTTATTCCCTCCAGGGTATTGTGGTGGCCGAGAAAATCTAGGTGGTCAACCCCGATCACGCACTTAGATATGTGTATCTAGAGTCCGTAGTCCTGCAGGTGGGAGAACAGTTCCCGAAGATGTTGCTGGTGCTATGAATGGTTGCCTGAAGCGATGAGGATGTCGTCGATGTACACCCCGGCGTAATCAAAGCCGTGTAGTACCTTATCCATAAACCTCTAAAATGTTTGAGCCAAGTTACGTAGGCCGAAGTTCATTACAGGAAATTTGTATAGACCGAAGAGCGTGGTTATGGCAGTTTTCTTGACATCCTCCTCTGCCACGGGGATTTGGTGGAAAGCCCTGACGAGGTCTATTTTAGAAAACACTGTACATCCTTGGAGCTTCGAGTGAAAGTCAAGGACATGCGGAATGGGGTACCTGTTAGGGATAGTAACTGCATTAAGGGGGCCCTGTAATCCCCGGATGCTCTCCATTCTCCTTCCTATTGTTTGGGTACCATGTGTAGGGGTGACGCCCATGCACTGTCAGATGGCCTGGTTATACTTTGTTTGATCATCACATGGAATTCCCGTTGGGCAGCTCCGAGTCATTTTGGGGGCATACGTCGAGGTTTGGCAAAAACCGGGGGGCCTGTCATTGTAATGGTGTGATGAATACCTGAGTCCCTGATTCGCGAAGAAGTCTCTCAATAGCTTAAGAGTGGAAAGTCGTGAAGAATGTTATCGTAAGTGCTAGATTGTGTCATGTGTGTAATGGTAGGTGTTGCGCGACGGCAATGTCTGGTAGGAATAGTAGCTCCCGAAGGTTGGTGTATGAGTCTGTTACGTTTGGCGTCTATTAGCAAGTCATGTGCCGTGAGGAAATCCAGACCCAGTATCGGTGCTTGGACGTCCGCCACGACAAAGGGCCAGACCACGTACTCGTCCTTCAATAGGGTGACGCCCCTACTCCTGGTTCCGTAGGTGGCGATAGGAGATTGGTTTGCTGCGAGATCATAAGCGGTAGAAGCCTGTCTCTTGCGGTCCTTATCCAAGGGAGGTACTACGCTCACTTCGGAGCCCGAGTCAATAAGAAAGGTGTCTCCTGACTCGAGGTCCTCTACCCATAGGAGGGTACGAGCGTTAGTATGCGGGGGCAAACATGTACCCGCGGGGGAAAGTTCAGGAGGCGTGAAGGGGGCCATACGTGCGTGGACGTGGGAAGACCAACGTCGTGTTGGGTCCAGGTGTGGTTGACTGGTGGTCGTGGTAGCGGAGGTGTCTTGGGCGTGGTCATCCCGGAAGTTCGAGGGTGTGCGTCCGAATAGGGGCTTGCCGTGGGTATCAGCGTAACATAGCGTGGAGTGTGTGGAACATGCGGCAGAGGCATATGAGTGGCGTAGCGGAGCGGGTAGAGGGGCGTCCTGTCAGTTAGGGAGGCCATGTGTTGCCTCAAGGTTAGGGTAGTCATTGTTCCTGGTGCATTGAGGCGAGGGTACATCTGTTGAGGGCCCGGTGTGTCTGGTAGGATGTGTGGCGGTGACTTGTTGGGCGTGTTCTTGCCACCGCCTCACTCGTTTCCCTGGTTGGCGCGGGGCAACTGGCGGGTGTCAGGGGACGCTCGATGGCAAAGTGGGCGGCAATTACGAGAGAAGGTGCCGAAACGTTGGTTTTAGTAGCAAAGTTGCGTGAATGGAGTGTTATTATTGTGATGATGGGGTGTTGGTTTGAAATGTTGAAGTTGTGTTGTGTTGTGTGATGTAGGGTATTGTGGTGAAGGTGAGAGAATTCGTGGGGTTGGGGTGAAGTGTTGCTGGTAATACGGGTGGTTGTGATGGGGATGAGTACTGAGGAAGGGAATACCTGATTGGGCATAACTGTCTGGGTGATGCTGCTGCATACCCGGTTGGTGAGAATAAGTGGAAGCATGTGTGTAAAGTTGATGATGTGGGTAGGTGGGAACTTGTTGTGGAATAAGCATATGTTGCTGGGACAGTGTAGAACTGGGGGGGTATTGTTGAGCCGAGGGTGATGTGTTGGGTACGTGTGGTTGAAGGGTCGAGGGACGTGTAGAGGTGGGTGTGTGTAAATGTTGGAGAGGGTGTGAGAGGTGTTGGTAGTGAGGTGAGGAAGAAGGTGGCACGTGATGTGTAGCGGGTGCTGTAGATGCTGGCGTAGTGATGGTGGTGTTGATGTGGTGGTGCTGCTGTGGTGGATCGGCCTCCCCGTAGACATTCATGAAGTATTGGCATATCTAGATGGGCTTGTAGGTGAAGTTGCACAGTCGCAGGGAATAGCTTGGAATGACGCCTCTTGAATATCGCATCTGAGAAGTGGTTTCCCGCCTTTTCATTAAGCTGCTGCATGTGACGTAAAACAGCAGACGGGCGGTGGCCGTCCAGTTGTATATCCTCTAGGGCCTTCAGGTATTCTTGATCTGATATACCATGCGAAGAGACAAAAGCGTCCTTCATAGCTTCGTAGGATGGGTGTTGAGTGAGTGTGGTAGAGATAGCATCGAATGCGTTCTCTGGGAGTATTCGGAGGACGGCGTGGAATTTCTGCTGGATTGTAAAGTACGAGGAGCACCAGAGGGTTTCCATATGGCGAAACCACGACTGTACATTGAGTGAGAAAGGGGGAACGTACGGTGATTGTGAAGCGACGTTATGTATGGAGGACATAGTGGGTGTGGAAGTGGAAGAATGTTGTGTGGGGGAGTGTACGGAAGGGTTAAGTGATGGAGGGCTTGCTACAGATTGCGAGGCCTACGCTGTGGTGTCCATGGCGTAGTGTGTGTGGAAGTATAAGAATGTGAAATGTATGAAAATGCAATAATCACCCCATGGGTGGTGAGAGGTGTGGGTGAATACGGGTGAAGGTGTGGGGGCACAATACACAACCGTGGGCCCAAGGGCACCAAACACAACAATAAATATACAAAAGAATGTAGAAAAAAATGGGGGGAAGTAGCACTTGGGGGAGGAATCACCGAAAAAAAGCGTTGGAAGTGTGTTAAAACAGTACTTAGCTTATAGACGTGGAGTGAGTCCTTAAGAATATGCGTAGACATGAGGACGTAGATGGAGGCAGCATTGTAGAGCATCAGCAGTGATGCATGTAGGGTCTTCTGGGGGATGTGCACGTGGCTGGTGTGGAGCACGTGTGTATGTAGAGATGCGATGCTCGGGCAGTGATTCACGTAGAGTCCTTACAAGGCACAGCACGTAGTTGGAGAAGAGTACGTGGGCACGTAAAGAAGCAACAGTATGGTGCGCTGCACGTAGAGTAGATCTCAGCACATCTTAGGGTGGGGGCACAACAGAAGTGCACGTGGTAGAGTTGCAGGACACGGCACGTATATATCATGGAGCAAGGTCTGCGGGTACACGTATGGTGAAGGAGAGGGCGATGAGGTACCCCCCGGGTGGGTGAGTGTGTGTGTGTGTGTGTGTAGGGACGAGGAAGGGGGGCGCAGAAATAAAGCAGGACAGAGACGCACGTGGTGTACCGGAGGAAAGAAAGGGGTCTAGGAGGTAGGAAATGGAAGTAGGGCGAATGAATGGAAAGGTAGGTAGAGCAACGAAACAGAGGACAGGAGTAGCACAGAGCACGAGTACCAAAGACAGCAAAAGAGGGTATACTAATGGGGACAAAAATTACGTTAAGGCAAAATTGGGCGGGATAGAACACTAGGGAATGTGAACACAATACGAATGCAAGCAAAAACTTGTAATTGTTCAATTTGTACACCTACACTACTGATCATTTATGTGGTTGGTGTAAGTTGGGGTAGTCGTGTGTGTGTGTGTGTGTTTTTTTTTTTTTTTTTTTTTTTTTTTTTTTTTATTCATCTATTTATTTACCACAACGGTTTTCTGACTGAGTTGGTTCACTCTTCCCTGACCTGGAAGATGTTGGGGTCACGTCGCTGGGAGATGTGTTGTTGAAAATGGTCAAGGCGAGGAGAAGCGGTCATCCAAAATTCTGTGGTGTCAGCCAGCTGTTGTAGTGATGACTGGCTGTCCATCCTACTTCTCATATTTCTCTTCCTCCTCCCGGCTGTCTACCACTCCCCTCCATCTTCCAAGTCCATGTTGTCACTGGTGTCATCCTTGCTGGTGGTGTTGGAGGAGGAAGTCCGAGAAACTGGTGTTAGAGTCCTCCTCAGTCTTAGGGTGTTGTAGGGAAGGTTCAGGTGGTGGTGGTGGCGCCTTACCGCTGTTCCCCCGGTTGAGTGGGCGAGGCAGTATTAACCGGCGATGGGGGTAGGCCGAAGGGGGTGGTGGTGGCGCCTCCTTTCTGCACATCCCCCGTCGTGCAGGCTTGCTGCCTCGTTTCTTGGTGGTGGTGGTGGTGGGTGGTTGTAGATCAGGAGAAATGGCTTACCACCAATAGCCATTTCTATTGGCTATTGGTGGTAAGCCATTTCTCCTAAAGATGTCCAGGAGGAGGTCAGAGAGACGACCTAGCAATTCTGCAGCTAAGGCAACAGCAGTCTTGGTGCAGACGGTGACGATGTCTGCCTGCTGCTGCCGTCGCTGCGGAAGTTGGGCGTTAGCCGTCTTCCTCCCACGGGCATGGAGTGAGACTAGGACCTGCTCACTATCAGGTCCGGCTACGTTGATAGCCTCCACATTGAAGGACACCTCCTCTCCGTCCCCCAGTGATGGTGATGAGGTGATGGCAGCAGAGAGAAGGATACCCCTCCTGTGAACGAAGTAATCCTCTTTGTTGCTCGTAATGAAGCCATAACCCTTCAAATGGTTAAACCACTTCACCCTGCCAACAAGACAGTCAGCAAGGGAAGTGATGTTGGTTGGTAGAGGTGTTGACTGGGCCATGGCTGGTGAGTCCCTCACCTTCCGTCCGGTACTCGTCCAGTGTCTCCAGGCGTGCCTCCCCGGACAGATATCTCTGAACTAGATTTCATCGTATAAAGACAGTAATATGTGCTCTGAGTGGCCCTACGGTCAAACTGCGGTTCAAGATAAGGGAATCTTCTGTCAGTTTCTGTCTCGCTTCAACTCTCAGAGTTGTAATGCAGGAGTGTCTGGGTATGATTCGTGCTCTTGTTTCATCGGGTTTCGCCATATTTCCTTTTATCTGTTCAATTTTATATGAATACTAAATATCATCTTCCATTTAACGTTATATATATATATATATTGGTATAGCCAGGGAGTATATTATCATTTAAACAAACGAGGTTGAAGGATATGGCTTGTTCTGCATTTATTAGTTTTTTATTTATGCTTTCAATAGATCTAACAGTTTTTCTTAAATCTTCACTTAGATGGTGGATAAGTGAGGCAAATGTTGAGTTGTTGGGGGAGGTCGACGTTTCGTCCAGTACATCGGACATCTTCAGGAAGAAGTGGTGATTCTGGGTGGGTGAGAGGTATTTATCCATTTTCCGTATGTGGGGTGGGCGGGGCCACCATATCAGAGGCCTAGTGATTGGTGGATGGGGGGTGACGTTTGATTCTGGCGCTTCGTCTGAGTTGTTGGTTGGTGGTGGCTGAGATGTTAGATGCTTGTGGTGGGTCAGTAGGTGTAAGAGGTGTGGTGGGTATCCTGACTGGAATGGTGGTGTGTCGTTTTCTGGAGGGTAGTATTTGGAGGTCTTGTGTCTGGTTGTTTATAGAAGGTTGTAGGGTTTCTATGTAAATTGCTTCTAGGTAGGAGAGTCGTCTGCTGTCTGTTTCTTTGTCTAGTATGGTGGTATTATTTACTAGTTTGTCTCGTGTCAGAGCTTGGTGGTCGTGGGTATGGTAGTGGTCTTTTATAGATCCTGATTGGAGATGCATGGTGAGCCGACGAGACAGTGATGTTTGTGTTTTACCAACATAGTGGTGAGGCTCACAGTCCACACTGTTACAGGTGTGCTGGTAAATCACGTGGTCGCTGTTCATCGGGCTCTTGGAGGTAGTAGGTCAGTTGTGTAGGGTGAGGTTCGAGGTTTTTGGAGACTTGTAGTAAATTACTAGTTTGATCTCGCTGTCTGGGTCGGTGGAGTGGACATTCTTCTTTATTATGTCTCTTAGTATGGTCTCGTCAGTCTTGTAGTCGGTGGACATGTAATTACGGTAGTAAAGTCTGATGTCACTGTTTTGTTTGGTTGGGGAATTCACTTCGTACCATTTTTCTAGCTGGAATTTGATGGTGTTAGAGACGTCAGTGTTGGAATATCCATTGTTTACCAGGACTTGGGTGAGGCGGTCTAGTTCCTGGTGTGTGTCTCTCCAGCTGGTGCAGTGGGTGAGAGCCCTCCTGACGTAGGATGAGATGGTGGATAGAAGGTATCTCCTGGGGTATTCACTGTCACCATTTAGACACCGTCCGTTGTTGGTGGACTTTGTGTATACAGTGGTTTGGAAGTCTGAGTTGTGGTGGGCAACCAAGAGGTCCAGGAAGGGTAGTTTGCCATCCGTTGATTTTTCGTAGGTGAAGTTCAGGCCAGACCAGGAGATGAACCGTTGTTGTAGTAGTAGTAGCTCGTTTAGGTCCTTCACCTGAACAAAAATGTCGTCAACATACCGACAGTATATCGATGGGCGATTATATTTGAGAAGATCCTCTTCAACATTACCCATGAAGAAGTTAGCGAAGAGGACCCCCAGGGGGCTACCCATCGCTATACCGTCAATCTGTTGGTACATATTGCCACGGGGACAAATAAATGGAGCTTCCTTGGTGCAAAGTTCGAGTAGAGTCTTGAGGCAGGTCCTGGGGATGTCCAGTCGTGGGAGGTCTGGGTGTTCGTAAACCCGGTGGAGGATGAAGTCTATAGTTTTATCCACAGGTACATTAGTGAATAAACTCTCTACGTCCAGGGAGGCGATGATGTGGTTGCTTACTTCAGGGATATCACGGAGAATTTGGAGAAAATCTGTGGCTGAATTGAGGCTGTATTTGCTGGGCACGTAAGGTGAAAGCAAGGTGTTGAGAGATTTGGCCAGTTGGTAGGTTGCAGTCGGGATCTGGGAAATGATAGGTCTGAGGGGGTTGCCAGGTTTGCCTCACTTATCCACCATCTAAGTGAAGATGTGGCTGGAATTATATTTCCATGAATACATTTAGAACTGTATCAAATGAAGCAACTATATGTATGTGGATAGAGGTTCATGGTGTCTCAAAGACCCGAATGATCACCATACCAAATCAGTGGTACTTTGTTTGGAGTCGGCCAGTTGGGAGGGTGTGTAAGGTTGCCAGTTACTTGAGAGATACTGTAATATATATAGCCTATGCATAAAATTAGACCAAGTTTATTGAAAACGCCATATAGCGGCGCCTATTTAAGTTTAACATCGATTATTTTTCAGGAAATGCATATTTATAAGAACAAATCCTGGTAAATAGCTTAATGAATTTGTTGACAAATATGATTATTAAAACAGTTAGAAAATTAAACCGTGTTCAGCCGAAAAAGAAAACAAAACATCTGGGCTTGGGAGAAGGTGATAAATAGGGTAGACTACAAGCACGAGGGATTTGATTGATATTAGGTGGCGCAACAGCGAGGTCATTTAGCACCAGGAAAAGGCGATAGAGAGGTGTGACAGCAAGCAAGAATGAAATAGGAAGAAAGAGGGACAGTTGAAGAAATATAAGCTAGTGGCGGGGGCCGAAGGGGCGCCAAAACTCTTAAAGTATTGCCCACATCATTACAGGCAATACCCCCCCTACGGGGCAAGCACGAGGGATAAAAGGAATACAGGGATAGCTGTCTAATATCCAAAGGATAATTTATATTCACTAGTCTATCTCACTACGATGGTGAACAAAAGAAAGTGCCTTTATTTAAAGGATATAATGTAACAGATATTCTAATTATATTTGTTTGTTATTACTTTTCAACTAATCACCTTCATTTGTCTTACCCTCTTCCCCCTCACCCTCGCCTCAAATCATCACATTTCTTCTCTCCTATATCCACCTACGTTAATGCAGTATGCACTTCTTTAAACCCAGATTCTTCAAACTACGGGTCCCGAATTCCTCCAAACTGGGTCGCAGGCTCACAAAAATAAATACATGAATAAAATAGAATAATAATGTTCGTGACAATAAAATAAATATGAAGTTCATACATGAATCCACCTAACATATTTTTATAATCGAATATTCATATATTTAATTATCAATAAAACAAAATCATTGCACAAATATTAGCCTTCTTGAGAGAGAATGAGAGAGAGAGAGGGAGGGGTAGGTGAGGCAGTGTTTATAATTCTGGTTAGAATTCCTTTTTAATCATAAATATTACGTTTAAGTTTCTGGTCTTGTATTTTCTTTGGTTGATAATTCTGATCATTTGTAAAAGATCTTTCTGTATGGGTCGCGAGAATGATGTCATAGTAAAAACTGGGTCACGACTGAAAAAGTTTAAAGAACCCTGCTTTATACTATTGGTGATTCGATACCGTTCACAGTGTATGCTTCATTCATTCTTCCTGACACACGTCTCTCTACCTGATCATTCGTTACCCTCCTATATAGCTCCGCCCACATTTCTCTCCTCCTCTTCCACTAACATCCCCCCTCCCTCCACCTGCAACTGTTACCAGATCCCACGAGGACCAAACCAAGTTTCTGATGGATGGGGTGTGGACCATTGATCTGTCCGGAGCTGTACATGCACACAAGTTCCACCATGCTACGGGCACTTCAATCTCCTCACCACGCCACCTCCGACGTTCTCAGCGGCCCTGCAGCTATGCTTCACATCACCACTTCACCTACTTGGACCTCATCGCTTCGCTGCTAAGGTACCCCTTACACGTACACTTTCCTTACTCCAAGTTTTTGCTTGCATTCGTATTGTGTTCACATTCCCTAGTGTTCTATCCCGCCCAATTTTGCCTTAACGTAATTTTTGTCCCCATTAGTATACTCTCTTTTGCTGTCTTTGGTACTCGTGCTCTGTGCTACTCCTGTCCTCTGTTTCGTTGCTCTACCTACCTTTCCATTCATTCGCCCTACTTCCATTTCCTACCTCCTAGACCCCTTTCTTTCCTCCGGTACACCACGTGCGTCTCTGTCCTGCTTTATTTCTGCGCCCCCCTTCCTCGTCCCTATACACACACACACACACACTCACCCACCCGGGGGGTACCTCATCGCCCTCTCCTTCACCATACGTGTACCCGCAGACCTTGCTCCATGATATATACGTGCCGTGTCCTGCAACTCTACCACGTGCACTTCTGTTGTGCCCCCACCCTAAGATGTGCTGAGATCTACTCTACGTGCAGCGCACCATACTGTTGCTTCTTTACGTGCCCACATACTCTTCTCCAACTACGTGCTGTGCCTTGTAAGGACTCTACGTGAATCACTGCCCGAGCATCGCATCTCTACATACACACGTGCTCCACACCAGCCACGTGCACATCCCCCAGAAGACCCTACATGCATCACTGCTGATGCTCTACAATGCTGCCTCCATCTACGTCCTCATGTCTACGCATATTCTTAAGGACTCACTCCACGTCTATAAGCTAAGTACTGTTTTAACACACTTCCAACGCTTTTTTTCGGTGATTCCTCCCCCAAGTGCTACTTCCCCCCATTTTTTTCTACATTCTTTTGTATATTTATTGTTGTGTTTGGTGCCCTTGGGCCCACGGTTGTGTATTGTGCCCCCACACCTTCACCCGTATTCACCCACACCTCTCACCACCCATGGGGTGATTATTGCATTTTCATACATTTCACATTCTTATACTTCCACACACACTACGCCATGGACACCACAGCGTAGGCCTCGCAATCTGTAGCAAGCCCTCCATCACTTAACGCTTCCGTACACTCCCCCACACAACATTCTTCCACTTCCACACCCACTATGTCCTCCATACATAACGTCGCTTCACAATCACCGTACGTTCCCCCTTTCTCACTCAATGTACAGTCGTGGTTTCGCCATATGGAAACCCTCTGGTGCTCCTCGTACTTTACAATCCAGCAGAAATTCCACGCCGTCCTCCGAATACTCCCAGAGAACGCATTCGATGCTATCTCTACCACACTCACTCAACACCCATCCTACGAAGCTATGAAGGACGCTTTTGTCTCTTCGCATGGTATATCAGATCAAGAATACCTGAAGGCCCTAGAGGATATACAACTGGACGGCCACCGCCCGTCTGCTGTTTTACGTCACATGCAGCAGCTTAATGAAAAGGCGGGAAACCACTTCTCAGATGCGATATTCAAGAGGCGTCATTCCAAGCTATTCCCTGCGACTGTGCAACTTCACCTACAAGCCCATCTAGATATGCCAATACTTCATGAATGTCTACGGGGAGGCCGATCCACCACAGCAGCACCACCACATCAACACCACCATCACTACGCCAGCATCTACAGCACCCGCTACACATCACGTGCCACCTTCTTCCTCACCTCACTACCAACACCTCTCACACCCTCTCCAACATTTACACACACCCACCTCTACACGTCCCTCGACCCTTCAACCACACGTACCCAACACATCACCCTCGGCTCAACAATACCCCCCCAGTTCTACACTGTCCCAGCAACATATGCTTATTCCACAACAAGTTCCCACCTACCCACATCATCAACTTTACACACATGCTTCCACTTATTCTCACCAACCGGGTATGCAGCAGCATCACCCAGACAGTTATGCCCAATCAGGTATTCCCTTCCTCAGTACTCATCCCCATCACAACCACCCGTATTACCAGCAACACTTCACCCCAACCCCACGAATTCTCTCACCTTCACCACAATACCCTACATCACACAACACAACACAACTTCAACATTTCAAACCAACATCCCATCATCACAATAATAACACTCCATTCACGCAACTTTGCTACTAAAACCAACGTTTCGGCACCTTCTCTCGTAATTGCCGCCCACTTTGCCATCGAGCGTCCCCTGACACCCGCCATTCAATATCATCTACTTGGGTATCATCCTCCGTGTCCTCCGTGTCATCTTCCGTTACCACCGCCTCGGGGAAGAGATCTTGTACCGGGCTTAGTGAAGGTTCAGGCCAGTCATCATCTTCAGACAGTTCACTCTCATCCCCAGACTGATCCAATATCTCGAGGATTTGTCGATCATCTGCAATTTTAAAATCAATCAACACACTGTTATGCACAGGTTGGGTTAGATGTTAGTGATACAGGAAAATAAATATTGTACTGTATAATAATAACCTGTAAAATACCCTACTTTGCTTAGGAGCATACAGTACTGATGGTTAGTTTTAAAATAATGTACCTAAATCCAAGATGCATAATTAATTGCCTCTACAGGACAGCAGTTATTGTTAAATGACATGATGGGATTTAATTAAATACCCTAACTTGTCAACCTTTAAGTCCAATCTATAAAAAATATTATACCTTGCATAGGAGCACTTTTATTGTTTGTTTTAAAATAATTTACCTAAATAAAATAAATACATAATCAAATGTTCCTACAGGGCAACATTTATTGTTAAATGACATGATGGGATTTAATTAAATACCCTAACTTGTCAACCTTTTAGTTCATATTAAATCTGTCATTATTACATCTTACTTATAACAAAATAGACATTTAAGTACAGTGCATCTGATATGCACTTAGCATGAAAAAACACTGATTGTAAGCAGCAAAATCATAAATAACAAACAAATCTCAAGGTGCATCATGCCCCTGATGTCTCATTTTTGGGACACATTCTCTTCATTATTACATTATCTGTCATTATTACATCTTACTTATAATAAAATATACATTTATGTACATCTGATATGCACTTAGCATGAAAGAACACTGATTGTAAACAACAAAATCATAAATAACATAAATAAATCTCAAGGTGCATCATGCCCCTGATGTCTCATTTTTGGAACACATTCTCTCCATGCTTCACCAGTCCATGTAAGCACACTTATTTCTAATATGAAGGTTCACATCACATGCTTATATATTCAGCTTCAATCCTATACCACTCATAGCATAGTATTTTCACTACAAACCCTGAGAAAATGGCAACTTACCCATTTTTTTCATGAAGGTGCACTCCACAACCAGTCCCACATCCGCTCGGTAACTTTAACGTGTCCACATGGTGTAAACAAACATTTTCTTTTGCTGAGTAAAAGCATTAGGAACCATAGAAACGTGTGGTCAAAAACAGCGGTAACTAGTACATATTTTATTTTCTACTATTTTTTCATTTTATTACCAAATTTAGGACATTATTATAGAGTTCAGGGTGTCCGGAATTTTTTGCACGAATATTTGGCAAATGCATCCTATATTAATTCTGAAAAGAAAATACTCTATTGATGTGGTCTTTTCTTTTCTCTAGTTTAGCGGTAATTGAGACATTTAAATGTGTGACAGAACGTTAGGTAATGTACACAGAGGCAGCCCCGCGCCGCGCCCCGCAGCCCGTTGAGTTGCCAAGTCGGAATAAACGTACATTTTATTTCAAATTTTACACGTTATTCTCAAAACTGTTATACTTATCAATCAATAATCATTAGACAGGACATTTTTATACTCTTAACTATTAGAGCAAAGGTATTTGTTATGATTATGATGACTTCTTTTCCACACCACCTTGAGGTAGAAGTCTAGGCGCGTTTTTTTTTTAAGAGGTTCCCCAGTAGGCCTAATCCTCTGAAAATTTTGAGATGGTAATGATGGTATGGAGGGGAAACATTCTACAGATCTTGTTCAAAATGACCACCCTGAGCTGCTATGCACTTCCTGGCAAGATCTAACACTGACTATGTTGCCTTCTTCAGAACTGCTGGATTGTTCTTAATGACTTGCAGCTTCCTTGATTTCTTGGAGGAGTTCTTCTCTGCTATTCACTTTTTTCTTGTACACCAACGATTTCATGTATCCCCAGTGATGAAAGTCCAGCGGTGTTAAATCTGGGGACCTTGCAGGCCATGGGTATGGTCCTCCACGGTCTATCCACCGACCTGGGAATTCTTGGTGGAGATATTCATTCACTCGTTTGGTGTAGTGTGCAGGGGCCCCGTCATGTTGAAAAATGATGCGTTGTCTGGTTTTCAGAGGCACATCTTCTAGTAAACAGGGAAGTTCATCTCTGAGAAATTTTAAATAAACTTCTCCTGTCAGTCTGCCTTCGAAGATATGAGGTCCAATCAGCTGATCACCAACCATGCCGCACCACACATTTTCTGAAAATCAATGTTGGAAGTGACTTTCAACTGTCTTCTTTGGGTTTTCTTTTGACCAGTAATGATCATTACGAGTGTTCCTAAATCCACAGCGGGTAAAGATGCCTTCATCCGTGTATAAAACGTACTTGCACAGCTGTGGATGATCTTGCAGCCAAGTTGAGAATTCCAGTCGTCGGGCAGCGTCCCCAGGTTGAAGATGCTGAACATGTTGTAGGTGAAATGGGTGCAGTCCTTCGCGTTTTAATGTTTGCCAAACCCTCGTTCGTGGAACACCAAATCGGGATGAAATTCATCTTATGCTGATCCTTGGGCTGTGCTCTACCATGTTAATGATGCGCTGGTCTCCCCTTTCATGGTGTTCAGCTGTGGCCAGTACTCCAGGAAAGCACCCTTTATCCCTGAGATTTTGGACGACGTGGTAGAACACTTTTCGATCTGGGATTCTTCTGTTCGGAAATTTTCGTCTGTATTCCCTCACTGATGCTTCAGCACTCCTTCCACAGAAGCCGTAGATGAGCACCATATCTGTGTACTCAGCGTTGGTGAAGGTGAATGGCATTGTAGTGAAATGAGTGGGAAAACGCCGTAGAATACTTCTTCCTTCCACCCTCGCTACAGGAGAATGCTGCTGGGTATCAGGTGTGGCAGTGACTGTGGCAGGCGGTGAGGCGGGAAATCTCTCCACCCCTCGGGTCCCATCTGCCGTATAACCTACTTATTTTATTCGATTTTTTTTAACTTTATGAAGCCTACCCTGTTTTCAAGTGACATACTCTAGTATAAAAATGTCCTGTCTAATGATTATTGATTAATAAGTATAACACAGTTTTGAGAATAACGTGTAAAATTTGAAATAAAATGTACGTTTATTCCGACTTGGCAACTCAACGGGCTGCGGGGAGTGGCGCGGGGCTGCCTCTGTGTACATTACCTAACGTTCTGTCACACATTTAAATGTCTCAATTACCGCTAAACTAGAGAAAAAAAAAGACCACATTAATAGAGTATTTTCTTTTCAGAATTAATAAAGGATCCATTTGCCAAATTTCGGGCAAAAAATTCCGGACACCCTGTATGTATGTATGTATATATATATATATATATATATATATATATATATATATATATATATATATATATATATATATATATATATATATATATATATATATATATATATATATATATATATATATATATATATATATATATATATATATATATTTACATGATTGTATGTTAGTTTGGCTTTCAAGGTAAGCTATAAAGCTTCATATGCAATATACAACCTGAAGGAAGCAATGACTTTAATTTTATTATTTCTTTAGTCATGTAATAATCCTAATGTAATAAAAGAGAGAGACTACTTGACTTGCCATTACCCCAAGTGAATAGAACATCTTCACTAACATCTTGACTACCCCTGTTTCACAGCATTGTTACATCACGACATAAGAAAATGGCGACCCTGCCAGGATGGTAGTCAAGATGTCGGGGTAATGTGCAGTCAGTAGTTTGTTGTCTCTCTCTTCGTTCTTTGTAGTTTGTTATCTCTCTCTTCGTTCTTTGTGTTCCCCTTGATGCCAATAGTGTCATCCCTACAAAAAGAGCCAGATCTTTTCAACTACCTTGGACATTGACCGCATGATCAAGGATGTCGAAATGTTTGCTGATGAAGATCAATTGACTGGAAGAAAATGCTGATGTTGAAGAAGAGGGATACAACATTATCCTTGCCTGGAAGACCCTGAAGGGCACGAGCTGTGTATATGACTCGTAGTTCTCCTCATGTCACGTAACAATGCTCCCTGGGTACATATGGGTTAAAATAGCATTGGCGGACGAATAGGAATGATATGTGTCAGCGCTTGCCTACTTGACAGCTTGGACTGGGAACAGTTATCTTCCTTGTTGCTGTGGTGTGTATACCAGTTACCAGGACCACAAGAGGGTTAAGATAAAAACCCTGTCCCTGAGTTTCCAGTGCCGTCTTTCCTAGCCCAGTATACCTGTCCCTGAGTTTCCTGTGCTTTTGGTGGAGATAGTGTCCAGCCCTGTCGCCATCGCCGTCGCCGTCGCTGTCATCGCTGCCGCACGCTGTCGCTGTCGCTGTCGTTGTTGTTCGCTGTCGCTGTCGTTGTCGTTGTCGCTATCGCTCGCTGTCGTTGTCGCTGTCGCTCGCTGTCGCTGTCGTTGTCGTTGTCGCTATCGCTCGCTGTCGCTGTCGCGGTCGTAGTGGGGTTGGCTGGACATCGCATAAGGAAAACATACAGGAAATAGGAAAAGTTGTGGAAGGGCTGAGTATCTTGGCACTTGGAAAACATACAGGAGGACCGTTATCCCGTTTGGTATGGAAGACACACCTGCAAACTTGTGGGAAATCCCAAGCACAACTGGTCAAGGGCATGCCTGATATTTTCCTCCGAGCAGTTCAACCAAGGGCGTGGCCATGGCAGAAGAGTCTCCAGTTTCTCCTTGTTCCTTGTTGTCACCTTTTCTATGACATGTATTCTATTTCCCCTCGAGATTGTAAAAAGGCCGAAATTTCTCACGGGAAATTCCGTTCGTTTAGGGGGGGAGGTGTTACATGATTGTATGTTCGTTTGGCTTTCCAGGTTAGCTATAAAGCTTCATATGCAATATACAACCTGAAGGAAGCAATGACTTTATTTTTATTATTTCTTTAGTCATGTAATAATCCTAATGTAATAAAAGAGAGAGACTACTTGACTTGCCATTACCCCAAGTGAATAGAACATCTTCACTAACATCTTGACTACCCCTGTTTCACAGCGTTGTTACATCACGACGTAACAATATATATATATATATATATATATATATATATATATATATATATATATATATATATATATATATATATATATATATATATATATATACTGTAACGACCCTGTACTCCTCTCGAAGCTATCTCCACATCATTTTCGATCCAGTCACGAGTCTCTGAAGCACACCGGGCTTCAAACTATAGTATATAAGCTCTGCTGGGGTGCCACACAGTCAGTCTCATCTTGTAAGCAGTTGTGGTGTTACCTCCCTTCTGGGTTAACTGAGTTTCGGACGACTTCTCACTCTGTATTGTGTGGTAACGTAGATAATTATTGGTGGAAAAGACGGCTGGATTACCATTCCTATTTTTGTGACTTGTTTCTTGTAAATAATGTAAATATAACTGTTTTCTTGGGTAATAACTGTTTTCTTGGGTAATAACTGTTTTCTTGGGTAATAACTATCTTTCAATATTGTATTCTCATGTTTGATTATTGTAATAATATAATTGTTAAAAATTTCTGCTTCTTCTTCCTTATCAAATATCTTAGTTAACGTAACTTTAGTTATCCCCCTTAGACAACCACTGAGTTACGTTACATGGGGGCCTGTCCGGGATTTTATGGAAATTAATATTTTTTGTATGATCCCTGTGATCCAGCCTGTCTCTCTACATATTTTGTTTGCGTTCCAAATGTACTATTACAGGTGAAACCTGCAGATACTTTATTATACTTGCGATTGGCCATAGTAGGTGTAATTAAGGTGTTGCAGTGTTGGATGTTACTAGGGTTAATTACTGGTGGATAACACTACCTCCCACATAGCTGTACCGAGATTCATCTGTGAATCTGTTAGTGAACCAATGACGTTCACGCATCAATTTTCTCCATACTTGGCAGTAATTTGACCAAACCTAAGCTCGTGAATCTCATGTATTTTTGAATTCGAAGAGCACTGAAGTGTCGGGTTTTGGATAGTGTGGGCTATTCACTCCGTCACACATTTATTGGCTCATTGCTGTGCAAAGTATCATATCAACTGCATCTATTGGTTTATTTTAGTTAAAGCTCGGGAGATAAACTGAGTAGACCAATCTGTATATCTGTTAACTTGTGCATCTATCATTAATCATTTCATGCACCTTATGCTTGTTGCTAGGGTGTGGCTCGCATTTAAAGTATCACTAAACTGCTGGTTTCATCTGGGAGAACTGGAACTTTTCTCAAAATGAGTTACTTTAATCCTGTGGAATTTGTCGGTAATCCTTCTACAGAGGAACTTAGGTCTGCAGTAGTGACTAAGGATGACTTAAAGTACATAGCAACAACTTTTGGTATCACCTATACTCATGACACTACAAAGTCTCGATTAAAATCAATGGTGTTAAAACATTTAGGAGACACTAGTGGTGAACAAGCTGACGAGATTGCATCTGAAGCTTCCTCTCTGTCTCATAATATTGATCCTAGAGATCTTATAGAAATAGAAAAAAAAATGGATGCCCTTAAGCTAAAACTAGATCATGAGAGAGAAGAAAGAGAGAAGGAGAGAGAAGAAAGAGAGAAGGAGAGAGAAGAAAAAGAGAAGGAAGAGAGAAGGAGAGGGAACATGAACTAAGATTACTGCAAGCTCAGACATCAGATAGTAATACTCGTTCATCTCTACGTAATAAGTTAGACATGACTAAATATGTTAAACTGTTGCCATCCTTCACAGAAGCTAATCCCGAAGCTTTCTTTAGGGAATTCGAAGCTACGGCGTCACATTACGAAATCCCTGAAGATGACTGGATATGGCTCGTTAAACCAAAGCTACATGGTAAAGCAATTAGTGTCTGTGAGGGTATACATGATAATACTGTGTATAAGGATGTTAAAGAAGCAATCTTGTCGGCTTATACAATCACTGCAGAGGGATACAGACAGGAATTCCGTAATTCTTCTAAAGCTCACTATCAGACTTATGTCGAATTTGCTACTCAAAAACCCAGGGCATTGCAGAGATGGCTAAAAGCTACATCAGTCAATAACTTTGATACATTCATTAATCTCATAGCCTTGGAAGAATTTAAGAGGAAAGTTCCACATTCGGTAATGGTGCATATCACTTACAGAGAAGAAACAGACTTAATCAAATTAGTACAAATTGCTGATGTTTTTTCCTTGATCAATCGTCCCAACCCTGGAGAGAGGAAAACCCAGTCTCATGTAAAGTCAGATGCTGTGGTGGCTAAATTTGGGGATGATAGGACTGTGGCACACGGTAGCAATTCTGAGGTTTTGTGTAAAGTCTGTAGGAAGCCTGGGCACCTATTCAAAGATTGTCTTGATCCCAGGTGCAAGATATCAAAGTCACTTGCATCTACTTCTGTTAACCCTACGAATTTTACTAAATCAGTTGCTTCAATCTCTAATGTAACCTCTGATCCTACAGCTGAGCTATTCGAACCATCTAGATCGAGTGGAGTTGTATCTCTGAGCCCTGACAGCGAGACGCACCCTATCCGGATCCTGCGTGATACTGCGTCGGGTCAATCATTATTGCTGAAGTCTGTCCTTCCCGAGGTAGAAAGGAACTACACCGGAGAGAAGGTTTATCTAAAGGATTTCCATGGGGCGTTTCCGGTACGCCTTGCTAGGGTGCATCTCGATTGCGGGGTGGTTAGAGGTACTGTAACTGTAGGTATCCTAGAAGATCCTTTACCTATTTCTGGCACAGATTTTCTCCTTGGTAATGACCTGGCTGGTGGACGTGTAGCACCTCCACTAGTAATCAGTGAATCACCCTTGTCTTACAATAACACAGATGACATAGAGAAAGAGCAACCAGTGCTTCTCCCAAGTTGTGCAGTCACACGAGCAGTCTAGAAATACTGATTCTCCTGCTGATCAGACTCCCTCACACGAGTTTAGTAAAACATCAGATCTTAACAAACTTTTTTCTAATCAAGTGTTGGAGGAGGCTCAGAAGAATGATGCTACACTCATTTCCCTGCATAGTCAAGCTATTGATAAGGATGATATACTACACCCTCCTTCTTTTTATTATCAGGACAAGATTCTTATGAGATTCTATAGACCACCTAAATTGTCAGATGAGGATTCTTGGGCAGAGTGTCATCAAATTGTTTTGCCAGTTAACTTGAGAGAACCACTATTACAAGTAGCTCATGAAGGACTTGCTGGCCACCTAGGTATTAGGAAGACCTATATGAAATTATTAAATGAATTTTATTGGCCAAAAATGAAGAAGGATGTAAGTGTTTTTGTAAACTCATGTCAGGTCTGCCAAGAGGTGGGTAAGGCTAATCAGGTGATTCCTCCCTATCCTTTGTTACCAATCCATGTACCCAGTTAACCCTTTCAGAAAATCATAATAGATGTAGTAGGACCACTTCCTAAGACCAAGAAAGGAAACCAGTACATCTTGACTGTTATGTGTCCCACTGCTAGATATCCAGAGGCTTTTCCTCTTAAAACAGTCACATCTAAGACCATTGTAAAATCTTTGACTAATATGTTCACTACATTTGGGATACCCCAGGAGATACAGAGTGATAGAGGGACTAATTTCACTAGTGTGCTCTTTGAGGAGGCACTGAAGCAACTCGGTATTAAACATTCATTATCCACAGCCTATCATCCGAAGTCGCAGGGAGCCCTTGAGAGGAGGCATCAAACTCTCAAGGGAATGATTCGCAAGTATTGCCATGAGAAGCACCAGGACTGGGATGAGGGACTGCCTTTCCTTATATTTTCCATCAGAGAGTCCCCTACAGAGTCCCTTGGTATTTCTCCCTTTGAACTGTTGTTTGGCAGAAAGGTAAGAGGACCTCTTAAAGTTATCAAAGATAAACTATTGTCATCACCTTCAAGTCGGTTAGTCTCTGTCAACAACTATATTGAATCCCTTCAGAATACACTGAAGGATGTTCGTAAAATTGCTCATGACAACTTGAAAGTGTCTCAGACCAACATGAAGGCCCACTTTGATCAGAAAGCTGAAGTAAGAGAGTTCAATGAAGGAGATCTTGTCTTGGCATACATCTCAGTCCCTGGTTCTCCTCTGCAAGCTAAATTTCATGGTACTTATAAAGTTAAAGAACGGTTGAATCAAGTAAACTACGTAATCGAGACCCCAGACCGCCGAAAGGCAACTCAACATATCCATGTAAACTTGCTTAAGCCATTTATTCCATGCACCACCACAGAGTCTGACTCCGATACTGCGAGACCATCATTATCATTATCTGTATCTATGCCTGTATCTATGTCTGTATCTGTGCCTGTTTCTGATGCAGTAATTCCATCTCTAACAGTAGCAACCAATAACATAGCAGAGTCTAAAATCATTGCGCCATTGAAATCAAAGGAGAACTCTTATATTCTTTCCCACTTGGACATATACCTTGCCCATCTACAACCTCAGCAAATTGAAAAAAAAAATCCTCAAACTCCTAAATGATAACATAGAAGTGTTCAGGGATCATCCAGGACGGTGCACAATGTTACTCCATGATGTTAATCTTGTCCCTGGAACTTCTCCTATCCGTACCAGCCCTTACAGAATGCATCCACAGAAGAGGGAAGAAATGCGGAGGGAGGTGGACTACCTACTGGAGCAGGGGCTCGCAATTCCTAGCCACTCGCCTTGGGCGTCTCCCTGCCTGCTGGTGCCAAAGGAGGATGGACAACTGCAGCTCTGCACGGACTAATGCCGGGTCAACGCGGTAACAGTACCAGACGCCTATCCTCTACCCAGGGTAGACGATCTTATCGATGAGGTGGGACAAGCCCAGTTCATAACAAAGATAGACTTACTTAGAGGCTATTATCAAATCCCCCTCACAGAAAAAGTTCAGCTCATATCGGCCTTTTCGACTCCATTTGGCTTATATGAATACACTGTAATGCCATTTGGTATGAGAAATAGTCCTGCAACTTTCCAACGTTTAATGAATTATTTATTACATGGGTTAAAGGGTGTATCAGTATATTTGGATGACATTCTAATTTTCTCAGAACAGTGGCAGACTCATATGAACCAGATCACTTCGGTACTGCAGAAGCTACATGATGCCCACCTGACAGTGAGGCTGGCCAAGACCACCTTCGCTCAAGCAACTGTGACCTACTTTGGCCATGAATTGGGACAGGGCCAAGTTTGTCCAAAGACAGCAAACATCTCCACCATCGTCAACTACCCCGTACCTACCACCAGGAAGGCATTGATGCGCTTTCTAGGCATGGCGGGATATTACCGACGATTCTATCCGAACTTCTCTGCAGCTGCTGCTACACTCACTCGGCTAACCAGTAGATCTACACCTTTCTGCTTGACGGAAGACTGTCAGATGGCCTTTAATCAACTAAAGAATTACCTTGTTCAAGACCCCATACTACTCTCCCCGGACTTCACTAAGCCCTTCGTACTACAAACTGATGCTAGTGACATCGCGGTGGGAGCAGTACTTCTTCAGGGTAAGAATGACCTCCTACATCCAGTCGCCTACCATTCTGCCAAGCTTACCCTGTCTCAATGCCGATATAGTACCATTGAAAAAGACTTACTTGCCATTGTAAATTCCATCAAGAAGTTCAAATGCTACCTGTATCCTGGTATTCAACCCCTACAAGTTTACACCGACCATAACCCACTGTCGTTTTTGAACCACAACAAATTCAGCAGCCAACGTCTTCTAATGTGGTCTCTGTTTCTTCAACCCTTCAACGTGGAAGTTCATCATATCAAGGGGAGCCAGAACAGCATAGCCGATGCCCTCAGTCGGATATAGCTCCTTCAAAGAAACGGGTCTGGTCTCTTCCACACTTCCACCTAATTAAGTGGCAGTGTCTTAGGAGGAGGTGTAACGACCCTGTACTCCTCTCGAAGCTATCTCCACATCATTTTCGATCCAGTCACGAGTCTCCGAAGCACACCGGGCTTCAAACTATAGTATATAAGCTCTGCTGGGGGGCCACACAGTCAGGGGGGACTTTGAGACTGGGTCGTGGAGAGAGAGGTCGTATGTTTTGTGCTCTCTCCTCTAGCTGCCAGGGCCTGCCGCACCGGCAGTAGTTTCTTTTTTTTCACCCTTCTAGTGACGACTAGGCTTAGCTAGTAGTCATTCCCTCCATAGCTGGTAGTAGATATAGTAGGTGTCTATATCTTTATATTGAGATCAACTTTGCCTCCTACCTATGGTGGACTCCCCCACTGATAGTTCTGGGTGTGAATAGACACAGTCGGACCACCTTAGTGTGGGTTGAGAGGTTGATCTCAAACATTAGTTAATTAGGGCTGGTTATCATCCCTTTCTGGTGTTTTCTTTTCCTCTTCTCACTTCCCCCCATCCTTGGGGGAAGTGGTCACTATGTTGCCTTCCCTCCCAACCCCTCCATATCTTAACTACAAGCGTTTCCGTAACAAATGGCGACATCGCCAGGATGGTAGTCAAGATGTCGGGGTAATGTGCAGTCAGTAGTTTGTTGTCTCTCTCTTCGTTCTTTGTAGTTTCGTTGTCTCTCTCTTCGTTCTTTGTGTTCCCCTTGAAGCCAATAGTGTCATCCCTACAAAAAGAGCCAGATCTTTTCAACTACCTTGGACATTGACCGCATGATCAAGGATGTCGAAATGTTTGCTGATGAAGATCAATTGACTGGAAGAAAATGCTGATGTTGAAGCAGAGGGATACAACACTATCCTTGCCTGGAAGACCCTGAAGGGGACGAGCTGTGTATAAGACTCGTAGTTCTCCTCATGTCACGTAACAATGCTCCCTGGGTACATATGGGTTAAAATAGCATTGGCGGACGAATGGGAATGATATGTGTCAGCGCTTGCCTACTTGACAGCTTGGACTGGGAACAGTTATCTTCCTTGATGCTGTGGTGTGTATACCAGTTCCCAGGACCACAAGAGGGTTAAGATAAAAACCCTGTCCCTGAGTTTCCAGTGCCGTCTTTCCTAGCCCAGTATACCTATCCCTGAGTTTCCTGTGCCTTTGGTGGAGATGGTGTCCAGCCCTGTCGCTGTCGTCGCTGTCGCTGTCGCTGTCGTTGTCGCTGTTGTTCGCTGTCGCTCGCTGTCGCTGTCGTCGCTGTCGCGGTCGTAGTGGGATTGGCTGGACATCTTCGGATAAGGAAAACATGCAGGAAATAGGAAAAGTTGTGGAAGGGCTGGGTATCTTGGCACTTGGAAAACATACAGGAGGACCGTTATCCCGTTTGGTATGGAAGACACACCTGCCAACTTGTGGGGAATCCCAAGCACAACTGGTCAAGGGCATGCCCGATATTTTCCTCCGAGCAGTTCAACCAAGGGCGTGGCCATGGCAGAAGAGTCTCCAGTTTCTCCTTGTTCCTTGTTGTCATCTTTTCTATGACATGTATTCTATTTCCCCTCGAGATTGTAAAAAGGCCGAAATTTCTCACGGGAAATTTCGTTCTTTTAGGGGGGGAGGTGTTACATGATTGTATGTTAGTTTGGCTTTCCAGGTTAGCTATAAAGCTTCATATAGAATGTAAAACCTGAAGAAAGAACGAGAGAATTTATTTATAAAACTTAAATTAACTAAACCGTCTTACCATTAACCTTAATCAACAATAGTCTCTCACCCATATCTTAACTACAAGCGTTTCCGTAACAATATACATATATATATATATATATATATATATATATATATATATATATATATATATATATATATATATATATATATATATATATATACATATATATATATATATATATATATATACATATATATATATATATATATATATATATATATATATATATATATACATATATAGATATACATATATACATATATATATATACATATATATATATATATACATATATATATATATATATATATATACATATATATATATATATATACATATATATATGTTGGTATAGCCAGGGAGTATATTATCTTTTAAGCAAACGAGGTTGAAGGATATGGCTTGTTCTGCATTTATGAGTTTTTTATTTATGCTTTCAATAGATCTAACTGTTTTTCTTAAATCTTCACTTAGATGGTGGATAAGTGAGGCAAATGTTGAGTTGTTGGGGGAGGTCGACGTTTCGTCCAGTACATAGGACATCTTCAGGGAGAAGTGGTGATTCTGGGTGGGTGAGAGGTATTTATCCAATTTCCGTATGTGGGGTGGGCGGGGCCACCATGTCAGCGGCCTAGTGATTGGTGGATGGGGGGTGGCGTCTGATTCTGGCGCTGCGTCTGAGTTGTTGGTTGATTGTGGGTAAGATGTTAGATGCTTGTGGTGGGTCAGTAGGTGTTGGAGGTGTGGTGGGTATCCTGACAGTGCTGTGATGTGTCGTTTTCTGGAGGGCAGTATTTGGAGGTCTTGTGTCTGGTTGTTTATAGAAGGTTGTAGGGTTTCTATGTAAATTGCTTCTAGGTAGGAGAGTCGTCTGCTGTCTGTTTCTTTGTCTAATATGGTGGTATTGTTTACTAGTTTGTCTCGTGTCAGAGCTTGGTTGTCGTGGGTACTGTAGTGGTCTTTTATAGATCCTGACTGGAGGTGCATGGTGAGCCGACGAGACAGTGACGTTTGTGTTTTACCAACATAGTGGTGAGGCTCACAGTCCACACTGTTACAGGTGTGTTGGTAAATCACGTGGTCGCTGTTCATCGGGCTCTTGGAGGTAGTAGGTCGGTTGTGTAGGGTTAGGTTCGAGGTTTTTGGAGACTTGTAGTAAATTACTAGTTTGATCTCGCTGTCTGGGTCGGTGGGGTGGACATTCTTCTTTAGTATGTCCCTTAGTATGGTCTCGTCAGTTTTGTAGTCGGTAGACATGTAATTGCTGTAGTATAGTCTGATGTCACTGTTGGGTTTGGTTGGGGAATTAACTTCGTACCATTTTTCTAGCTGGAATTTGATGGTGTTAGAGACGTCTGTGTTGGAATATCCATTGTTTACCAGGACTTGGGTGAGACGCTCTAGTTCCTGGTGTGTGTATCTCCAGCTGGTGCAGTGTGTGAGAGCCCTCCTGACGTAGGATGAGATGGTGGATAGGAGGTATCTCTTGGGGCATTCACTGTCACCATTTAGACACCGTCCGTTGTTGGTGGACTTTGTGTACACTGTGGTTTGGAAGTCTGACATGACCTCTAAACCTGAGATTATCATTAAGGAATAGCAGTTGGAATTATCTTATTAACAATCTTGTCTATGATGAAACTATCCAACTTGTACATACCATTGTTTAAGTTCATATTAATATTTCCTGTGTGTTTAATCAAACTTGACTCTATGATGTTTCTATTTACGGATGAGTTACAAGACATGATTGATGAGGCATTATCCCAGTCAATACAATGATTATTGTCTCTCATATGAATAAATTAAACATTAGATTCTTGTCCGGTCCTAACACTATATTTATGCTGTTTGACCCTGGTTGAAAGGTCTTTTCCAGTTTGTCCTATATAGAAAATATTGCATTCTTTACAAGGTACTTTGTAGATACACCCACATGAGGATTTGGGTGAATTTTTGATCAACATTTTCTTGACTGTGTTATCATTGCAGAAGGCAACATTAACATTCCATGTTTTTAGAAGATGAGGGATTTGGGCAAATTTATCACTGTAGGGTAATATCAGTAAGTTTTTATTGTCACGGGGTAAGGGAGGTTCAACCCTATAAAATGATGTTCTTGCCAATTTTAAGGCTTTATCCAAAAATGGTTTGGGGTATTTTAATTTTGTTCCAATGTCAGAGATAAATCCAAATTCCTCATCCATGAATTCAGGACTACATACACGTAGAGCACGTAAGTACATGGAAGAGAAAACAGACAGTTTGACCTTATCGTGGTGTGCAGAGTAAAAATGAATATATGACAAAACATTGGTTGGTTTCCTGTAAATGCTAAACTTAAAAGTGTTGCCTACCCTGTGAATCAGGCAATCCAAAAATGGCAATTTTCCATCCTCCTCAATTTCAGTGGTAAAATTAATGGAAGGGGCTAAGTTGTTAAGCAATGGCAGAAAGTTATCTAGATTTTCAGTGCATGGCCAGAGGCAAAGTACGTCATCTACGTACCTGTACCATACCGCATTACTGGGTAAAATGTTATTAAGCAGTTTCTTCTCAAAAAACTCCATGTACAAATTGCTCAAAACTAGGGAGAGTGGATTGCCCATTGCCATACCAAATTTTTGCTCAAAATATTCATCTTGAAAAGCAAATTTGCAGTATTTAATGCATAGCTTATTCAATTTTAGGATAGCATTTTTGGTGATAGGGAGAGGGATATTATCAAGTATTTCATCAAGATAATCCAAAAGGTCGTCAACAGGAACTTTGGTAAATAGAGATTTAACATCAAAACTCACAAGCTTAAATGCACCAGTTACCTGTAAACTGTTAAGTTTTTCTACTAAGTCAACATTATTTTTTATGTTGGAGTCCGAAATTGTGCCAACTAAAGGGCTTAGCAAGGAAGTTAACCACTTTGATAATTTATAGGTGATGGATCCCACAGAACTAATAATAGGTCTGGCTGGATTATTGGGCTTGTGAGTTTTAATGAGTCCATACATGTAGGGCAGGGAAGGAGAACTGTTTAATGAGTTGATCATTACCCTTTAAAACTGTTTTCATTTTCTTATTGAACTGAGAATTCACCGTTTCAATGGGATTCTTTCTAAGCTTCGAGTACGTTACATCATCACTTAATAAATCTTCCATTTTGAGTATGTAATCATCTTTTTTCATGATAACTACTGCATTTGACTCGTCAGCTTTCGTAATGTGCATTTCACTGTCATTTTTCAAGGCTTTAATTGCAGTGGTAAATCTTTTAGGGCAATCTGGAATTGCTGTTTTGAAATAGCAGAATATATAATTCCTTTACACAGACTAACTTCCTCACTCGTCAAGTCACTGTATTTTTCCAAGTTACAAAATGCTCTCGTTACATTCACACCTCTAATATCCTGTTGGGAAGCAAAACTCATTCCATATCCTAGAGCACTTACTGTATCTTGGTCCAGTTGTCGATCGGATAAATTAACTATGAAACTAGGATTGGCATCCTTGGTCCAACCACTATTTTCTATGAGCTGGGCTAGTCTCCTCTTCAGTTTTGTATGAAGCTGGTGGCGCATTGATCTTAATTTGTCGTAGACGTAGTCTTCCAGCCGCTTTCTCCACTCCTCTGGGATAGCTCGAAGAAATGCCTTCTCATTCTGCCTTGAAATTTGAAAGGTTTCCATTGTTTCAATGGAAAGATGTCCTATGTACTGGACGAAACGTCGACCTCCCCCAACAACTCAACATTTGCCTCACTTATCCACCATCTAAGTGAAGATTTAAGAAAAATTGTTAGATCAATTGAAAGCATAAATAAAAAACTCATAAATGCAGAACAAGCCATATCCTTCAACCTCGTTTGTTTAAAAGATAATATACTCCCTGGCTATACCAACATATATATATATATATATATATATATATATATATATATATATATATATATATATATATATATATATATATATATATATATATATATATATATATATATATATATATATGTATATATATATATATATATATATATGTATATTGTTACGTCCCCAGTCCCGGGCCGACTGAAGCACGCAATCAGATTAATCACAAACAAAAGGAAGAGCAAACTTAAACACTTGTAAAGCTTCAAAGCTTTATTTTATCTTTTTCTCAAAAGCCTGGATCTCTATCTCACCTCTTGATCTTACCCCCCACTTCTTATTCCCCCATTTACATTGTCTTTCTAAACTCTATATAACATATTATAGGCATCCTAGAACTACTCTTGGAATATAACGAAATAAAGTAGTGACATCTTCTACTCAGTAGTAAAGATGTCAACACACACTTCTGTACCAAAATACAATGACCATGTGACATAATCCGGGTAGTGAAGATATGTCACCTTGTAATCATCTTCTACTTAATAGTGAAGATGTTAATATACATTTCTCTACTAAACATAAAGGGCGATGTGACATAATCCTTCCCTGTATGGTAGTGAAGATGTAGTGAAGATGTCACACCGTAACACCCCCTTTCCAATTTTTAGATGTGAGTTCTCCCTTAGGTGGACTCTCATCGTACATTGTTATAACACATGGTGGATAAATTATAATTTTCTCTGCTATTTCTTTGTCCCAGAATTCGTCATCATATTCATCTTCATAATCGTCATCATCTCTATCATCATCACTTTCTTCGACTTCATCGTTTTCTTCTTCGACTTCATCGTTTTCTTCTTCAACTTCATTTTCTTCTTCAACTTCATATTCTTCTTCAACTTCATTTTCTTCTTCAACTTCATTTTCTTCTTCAACTTCATTTTCTTCTACTTTATTTTCTTCTTCTACTTCATAATTTTCTTCTTTTACTTTATCACTCTCTTCTACTTTATTTTCTTCGTCTACTTCACCATCATTTTCTTCTACTTCATCATTTCTATTTTCATCCAACAAGCGCTTCTCGAGCCTGCTGCCGTCCCTCAATAGTTTACTGATGAGCTGGAATGTTTCCTTGTATTGGGGGTTGCTCATTGTTTTGGGTTCAGTTTTCCATAACTTGTGGTGAAGCACAACCATCTGGTGGTTTAGTTTGCCTAGCTGTTCTTCGATTTCGGGCTCAACGTTTATGTCTATGGCTTTGTTGGCGCTCCTTGACACGTGATGAGCTGATCTCTGTGTCTTCTTGTGAACTGGTTTCTTAGAGTTCTTTTTCATTTCCTCGCCGTTGTCCTGGTGGCCTTCTTCCTCCTTTTCATTGCTCGCCTCCTCCTTCTCCTCCTTTTCCAACTCCTCTTCTAAGGGATCATCCTCCTCAGCATCACTTTCTCCCTCATTTTTACATTCGCTCTGCTCTGCCTGTATTTCTTCGGCTTGTTCCTCGTCCTCAACACTACTTTCAGCTTCACTTTCCATGGAGTCGTCTTCCAAGGAGCTTTCTTCCTTGTTGTCGCTGCCTTCCTCACACTTTTCTTCCACATCGTATTCTTCTGACTCTTCACTTATTTCTTCCACATTGTTTTCAGTGGTTTCTTCCTCAGCGTTGTTTTCAACAGTTTCTTCATCAATGTTCTTAGCAGTTTCTTCCTCAGCATTGTTTTCAGCAGTTTCTTCTTCAGTATTTTCAGCAGTTTCTTCCTCTGCTTCTTTTTCCTCTGACACAAGGAAGTTCACTTTATTTTCAGCTGGGCCTCTATTTCTGGCCTCCAGCCTTTTTAACTCAAGCTCGAGTTGAGCTGTCTCCTCCTTTTCTTTCTTCAGGACGAGCCGCAAGAGCTTCATTTCCTGCTCGTACTCCATACCTTTCGTTAGTACACCTTTCTGGTGCCACTCTTCCATTACTTCACTATGGATTTCCTGCGCTACTTTTCTTGCATAATCCATGACTCTTTCTCGATAAATCTTCAAATCGAGAATCCCTTCAACTCCTCAAGAAATTTTCAATATTTTCTTAAGAATCCCGGACAGGCCCCCAATTCTGTTACGTCCCCAGTCCCGGGCCGACTGAAGCACGCAATCAGATTAATCACAAACAAAAGGAAGAGCAAACTTAAACACTTGTAAAGCTTCAAAGCTTTATTTTATCTTTTTCTCAAAAGCCTGGATCTCTATCTCACCTCTTGATCTTACCCCCCACTTCTTATTCCCCCATTTACATTGTCTTTCTAAACTCTATATAACATATTATAGGCATCCTAGAACTACTCTTGGAATATAACGAAATAAAGTAGTGACATCTTCTACTCAGTAGTAAAGATGTCAACACACACTTCTGTACCAAAATACAATGACCATGTGACATAATCCGGGTAGTGAAGATATGTCACCTTGTAATCATCTTCTACTTAATAGTGAAGATGTTAATATACATTTCTCTACTAAACATAAAGGGCGATGTGACATAATCCTTCCCTGTATGGTAGTGAAGATGTAGTGAAGATGTCACACCGTAACAATATATATGTATATGTATATATATATATGTATATATATATATATGTATATATATATATATATATATATATATATATATATATATATATATATATGTATATATATATATATATATATGTATATATATATATATATATATATATATATATATATATATATGTATATATATGTATATATATATATGTATATATATATATGTATATATATATATATATGTATATATATATATATATATATATGTATATATATATATGTATATATATATATATGTATATATATATATATGTATATATATATATGTATAAATATATGTATATATATATATATATATATATATATATATATATATATATATATATATATTGTTACGGAAACGGTTGTAGTTAAGATATGGGTGAGAGACTATTGTTGATTAAGGTTAATGGTAAGACGGTTTAGTTAATTTAAGTTTTATAAATAAATTCTCTCGTTCTTTCTTCAGGTTTTACATTCTATATGAAGCTTTATAGCTAACCTGGAAAGCCAAACTAACATACAATCATGTAACACCTCCCCCCCTAAAAGAACGAAATTTCCCGTGAGAAATTTCGGCCTTTTTACAATCTCGAGAGGAAATAGAATACATGTCATAGAAAAGATGACAACAAGGAACAAGGAGAAACTGGAGACTCTTCTGCCATGGCCACGCCCTTGGTTGAACTGCTCGGAGGAAAATATCGGGCATGCCCTTGACCAGTTGTGCTTGGGATTCCCCACAAGTTGGCAGGTGTGTCTTCCATACCAAACGGGATAACGGTCCTCCTGTATGTTTTCCAAGTGCCAAGATACCCAGCCCTTCCACAACTTTTCCTATTTCCTGCATGTTTTCCTTATCCGAAGATGTCCAGCCAATCCCACTACGACCGCGACAGCGACGACAGCGACAGCGAACAACAGCGACAACGACAGCGACAGCGACAGCGTGCGACAGCGACGACAGCGACAGGGCTGGACACCATCTCCACCAAAGGCACAGGAAACTCGGGGACAGGTATACTGGGCTAGGAAAGACGGCACTGGAAACTCAGGGACAGGGTTTTTATCTTAACCCTCTTGTGGTCCTGGGAACTGGTATACACACCACAGCATCAAGGAAGATAACTGTTCCCAGTCCAAGCTGTCAAGTAGGCAAGCGCTGACACATATCATTCCCATTCGTCCGCCAATGCTATTTTAACCCATATGTACCCAGGGAGCATTGTTACGTGACATGAGGATAACTACGAGTCTTATACACAGCTCGTGCCCTTCAGGGTCTTCCAGGCAAGGATAGTGTATACAACACTCTGCTTCAACATCAGCATTTTCTTCCAGTCAATTGATCTTCATCAGCAAACATTTCGACATCCTTGATCATGCGGTCAATGTCCAAGGTAGTTGAAAAGATCTGGCTCTTTTTGTAGGGATGACACTATTGGCATCAAGGGGAACACAAAGAACGAAGAGAGAGACAACAAAACTACAAAGAACGAAGAGAGAGACAACAAACTACTGACTGCACATTACCCCGACATCTTGACTACCATCCTGGCGAGGTCGCCATTTTGTTACGGAAACGCTTGTAGTTAAGATATGGAGGGGTTGGGAGGGAAGGCAACATAGTGACCACTTCCCCCAAGGATGGGGGGAAGTGAGAAGAGGAAAAGAAAACACCAGAAAGGGATGATAACCAGCCCTAATTAACTAATGTTTGAGATCAACCTCTCAACCCACACTAAGGTGGTCCGACTGTGTCTATTCACACCCAGAACTATCAGTGGGGGAGTCCACCATAGGTAGGAGGCAAAGTTGATCTCAATATAAAGATATAGACACCTACTATATCTACTACCAGCTATGGAGGGAATGACTACTAGCTAAGCCTAGTCGTCACCAGAAGGGTGAAAAAAAAGAAACTACTGCCGGTGCGGCAGGCCCTGGCAGCTAGAGGAGAGAGCACAAAACATACGACCTCTCTCTCCACGACCCAGTCTCAAAGTCCCCCCTGACTGTGTGGCCCCCCAGCAGAGCTTATATACTATAGTTTGAAGCCCGGTGTGCTTCGGAGACTCGTGACTGGATCGAAAATGATGTGGAGATAGCTTCGAGAGGAGTACAGGGTCGTTACACCTCCCCCTAAGACACTGCCACTTAATTAGGTGGAAGTGTGGAAGAGACCAGACCCGTTTCTTTGAAGGAGCTATATCCGACTGAGGGCATCGGCTATGCTGTTCTGGCTCCCCTTGATATGATGAACTTCCACGTTGAAGGGTTGAAGAAACAGAGACCACCTTAGAAGACGTTGGCTGCTGAATTTGTTGTGATTCAAAAACGACAGTGGGTTGTGGTCGGTGTAAACTTGTAGGGGTTGAGTACCAGGATACAGGTAGCATTTGAACTTCTTGATGGAATTTACAATGGCAAGTAAGTCTTTTTCAATGGTACTATATCGGCATTGAGACAGGGTAAGCTTGGCAGAATGGTAGGCGACTGGATGTAGGAGGTCATTCTTACCCTGAAGAAGTACTGCTCCCACCGCGATGTCACTAGCATCAGTTTGTAGTACGAAGGGCTTAGTGAAGTCCGGGGAGAGTAGTATGGGGTCTTGAACAAGGTAATTCTTTAGTTGATTAAAGGCCATCTGACAGTCTTCCGTCAAGCAGAAAGGTGTAGATCTACTGGTTAGCCGAGTGAGTGTAGCAGCAGCTGCAGAGAAGTTCGGATAGAATCGTCGGTAATATCCCGCCATGCCTAGAAAGCGCATCAATGCCTTCCTGGTGGTAGGTACGGGGTAGTTGACGATGGTGGAGATGTTTGCTGTCTTTGGACAAACTTGGCCCTGTCCCAATTCATGGCCAAAGTAGGTCACAGTTGCTTGAGCGAAGGTGGTCTTGGCCAGCCTCACTGTCAGGTGGGCATCATGTAGCTTCTGCAGTACCGAAGTGATCTGGTCCATATGAGTCTGCCACTGTTCTGAGAAAATTAGAATGTCATCCAAATATACTGATACACCCTTTAACCCATGTAATAAATAATTCATTAAACGTTGGAAAGTTGCAAGACTATTTCTCATACCAAATGGCATTACAGTGTATTCATATAAGCCAAATGGAGTCGAAAAGGCCGATATGAGCTGAACTTTTTCTGTGAGGGGGATTTGATAATAGCCTCTAAGTAAGTCTATCTTTGTTATGAACTGGGCTTGTCCCACCTCATCGATAAGATCGTCTACCCTGGGTAGAGGATAGGTGTCTGGTACTGTTACCGCGTTGACCCGGCATTAGTCCGTGCAGAGCTGCAGTTGTCCATCCTCCTTTGGCACCAGCAGGCAGGGAGACGCCCAAGGCGAGTGGCTAGGAATTGCGAGCCCCTGCTCCAGTAGGTAGTCCACCTCCCTCCGCATTTGTTCCCTCTTCTGTGGATGCATTCTGTAAGGGCTGGTACGGATAGGAGAAGTTCCAGGGACAAGATTAACATCATGGAGTAACATTGTGCACCGTCCTGGATGATCCCTGAACACTTCTATGTTATCATTTAGGAGTTTGAGGATTTTTTTTTTCAATTTGCTGAGGTTGTAGATGGGCAAGGTATATGTCCAAGTGGGAAAGAATATAAGAGTTCTCCTTTGATTTCAATGGCGCAATGATTTTAGACTCTGCTATGTTATTGGTTGCTACTGTTAGAGATGGAATTACTGCATCAGAAACAGGCACAGATACAGACATAGATACAGGCATAGATACAGATAATGATAATGATGGTCTCACAGTTTCGGAGTCAGACTCTGTGGTGGTGCATGGAATAAATGGCTTAAGCAAGTTTACATGGATATGTTGAGTTGCCTTTCGGCGGTCTGGGGTCTCGATTACGTAGTTTACTTGATTCAACCGTTCTTTAACTTTATAAGGACCATGAAATTTAGCTTGCAGAGGAGAACCAGGGACTGGGATGTATGCCAAGACAAGATCTCCTTCATTGAACTCTCTTACTTCAGCTTTCTGATCAAAGTGGGCCTTCATGTTGGTCTGAGACACTTTCAAGTTGTCATGAGCAATTTTACGAACATCCTTCAGTGTATTCTGAAGGGATTCAATATAGTTGTTGACAGAGACTAACCAACTTGAAGGTGATGACAATAGTTTATCTTTGATAACTTTAAGAGGTCCTCTTACCTTTCTGCCAAACAACAGTTCAAAGGGAGAAATACCAAGGGACTCTGTAGGGGACTCTCTGATGGAAAATATAAGGAAAGGCAGTCCCTCATCCCAGTCCTGGTGCTTCTCATGGCAATACTTGCGAATCATTCCCTTGAGAGTTTGATGCCTCCTCTCAAGGGCTCCCTGCAACTGCGGATGATAGGCTGTGGATAATGAATGTTTAATACCGAGTTGCTTCAGTGCCTCCTCAAAGAGCACACTAGTGAAATTAGTCCCTCTATCACTCTGTATCTCCTGGGGTATCCCAAATGTAGTGAACATATTAGTCAAAGATTTTACAATGGTCTTAGATGTGACTGTTTTAAGAGGAAAAGCCTCTGGATATCTAGCAGTGGGACACATAACAGTCAAGATGTACTGGTTTCCTTTCTTGGTCTTAGGAAGTGGTCCTACTACATCTATTATGATTTTCTGAAAGGGTTCACTGGGTACATGGATTGGTAACAAAGGATAGGGAGGAATCACCTGATTAGCCTTACCCACCTCTTGGCAGACCTGACATGAGTTTACAAAAACACTTACATCCTTCTTCATTTTTGGCCAATAAAATTCATTTAATAATTTCATATAGGTCTTCCTAATACCTAGGTGGCCAGCAAGTCCTTCATGAGCTACTTGTAATAGTGGTTCTCTCAAGTTAACTGGCAAAACAATTTGATGACACTCTGCCCAAGAATCCTCATCTGACAATTTAGGTGGTCTATAGAATCTCATAAGAATCTTGTCCTGATAATAAAAAGAAGGAGGGTGTAGTATATCATCCTTATCAATAGCTTGACTATGCAGGGAAATGAGTGTAGCATCATTCTTCTGAGCCTCCTCCAACACTTGATTAGAAAAAAGTTTGTTAAGATCTGATGTTTTACTAAACTCGTGTGAGGGAGTCTGATCAGCAGGAGAATCAGTATTTCTAGACTGCTCGTGTGACTGCACAACTTGGGAGAAGCACTGGTTGCTCTTTCTCTATGTCATCTGTGTTATTGTAAGACAAGGGTGATTCACTGATTACTAGTGGAGGTGCTACACGTCCACCAGCCAGGTCATTACCAAGGAGAAAATCTGTGCCAGAAATAGGTAAAGGATCTTCTAGGATACCTACAGTTACAGTACCTCTAACCACCCCGCAATCGAGATGCACCCTAGCAAGGCGTACCGGAAACGCCCCATGGAAATCCTTTAGATAAACCTTCTCTCCGGTGTAGTTCCTTTCTACCTCGGGAAGGACAGACTTCAGCAATAATGATTGACCCGACGCAGTATCACGCAGGATCCGGATAGGGTGCGTCTCGCTGTCAGGGCTCAGAGATACAACTCCACTCGATCTAGATGGTTCGAATAGCTCAGCTGTAGGATCAGAGGTTACATTAGAGATTGAAGCAACTGATTTAGTAAAATTCGTAGGGTTAACAGAAGTAGATGCAAGTGACTTTGATATCTTGCACCTGGGATCAAGACAATCTTTGAATAGGTGCCCAGGCTTCCTACAGACTTTACACAAAACCTCAGAATTGCTACCGTGTGCCACAGTCCTATCATCCCCAAATTTAGCCACCACAGCATCTGACTTTACATGAGACTGGGTTTTCCTCTCTCCAGGGTTGGGACGATTGATCAAGGAAAAAACATCAGCAATTTGTACTAATTTGATTAAGTCTGTTTCTTCTCTGTAAGTGATATGCACCATTACCGAATGTGGAGCTTTCCTCTTAAATTCTTCCAAGGCTATGAGATTAATGAATGTATCAAAGTTATTGACTGATGTAGCTTTTAGCCATCTCTGCAATGCCCTGGGTTTTTGAGTAGCAAATTCGACATAAGTCTGATAGTGAGCTTTAGAAGAATTACGGAATTCCTGTCTGTATCCCTCTGCAGTGATTGTATAAGCCGACAAGATTGCTTCTTTAACATCCTTATACACAGTATTATCATGTATACCCTCACAGACACTAATTGCTTTACCATGTAGCTTTGGTTTAACGAGCCATATCCAGTCATCTTCAGGGATTTCGTAATGTGACGCCGTAGCTTCGAATTCCCTAAAGAAAGCTTCGGGATTAGCTTCTGTGAAGGATGGCAACAGTTTAACATATTTAGTCATGTCTAACTTATTACGTAGAGATGAACGAGTATTACTATCTGATGTCTGAGCTTGCAGTAATCTTAGTTCATGTTCCCTCTCCTTCTCTCTTCCTTCTCTTTTTCTTCTCTCTCCTTCTCTCTTTCTTCTCTCTCCTTCTCTCTTTCTTCTCTCTCCTTCTCTCTTTCTTCTCTCTCATGATCTAGTTTTAGCTTAAGGGCGTCCAGTTTTATTTTTTCTATTTCTATAAGATCTCTAGGATCAATATTATGAGACAGAGAGGAAGCTTCAGATGCAATCTCGTCAGCTTGTTCACCACTAGTGTCTCCTAAATGTTTTAACACCATTGATTTTAATCGAGACTTTGTAGTGTCATGAGTATAGGTGATACCAAAAGTTGTTGCTATGTACTTTAAGTCATCCTTAGTCACTACTGCAGACCTAAGTTCCTCTGTAGAAGGATTACCGACAAATTCCACAGGATTAAAGTAACTCATTTTGAGAAAAGTTCCAGTTCTCCCAGATGAAACCAGCAGTTTAGTGATACTTTAAATGCGAGCCACACCCTAGCAACAAGCATAAGGTGCATGAAATGATTAATGATAGATGCACAAGTTAACAGATATACAGATTGGTCTACTCAGTTTATCTCCCGAGCTTTAACTAAAATAAACCAATAGATGCAGTTGATATGATACTTTGCACAGCAATGAGCCAATAAATGTGTGACGGAGTGAATAGCCCACACTATCCAAAACCCGACACTTCAGTGCTCTTCGAATTCAAAAATACATGAGATTCACGAGCTTAGGTTTGGTCAAATTACTGCCAAGTATGGAGAAAATTGATGCGTGAACGTCATTGGTTCACTAACAGATTCACAGATGAATCTCGGTACAGCTATGTGGGAGGTAGTGTTATCCACCAGTAATTAACCCTAGTAACATCCAACACTGCAACACCTTAATTACACCTACTATGGCCAATCGCAAGTATAACAAAGTATCTGCAGGTTTCACTTGTAATAGTACATTTGGAACGCAAACAAAATATGTAGAGAGACAGGCTGGATCACAGGGATCATACAAAAAATATTAATTTCCATAAAATCCCGGACAGGCCCCCATGTAACGTAACTCAGTGGTTGTCTAAGGGGGATAACTAAAGTTACGTTAACTAAGATATTTGATAAGGAAAAAGAAGCAGAAATTTTTAACAATTATATTATTACAATAATCAAACATGAGAATACAATATTGAAAGATAGTTATTACCCAAGAAAACAGTTATTACCCAAGAAAACAGTTATTACCCAAGAAAACAGTTATATTTACATTATTTACAAGAAACAAGTCACAAAAATAGGAATGGTAATCCAGCCGTCTTTTCCATCAATAATTATCTACGTTACCACACAATACAGAGTGAGAAGTCGTCCGAAACTCAGTTAACCCAGAAGGGAGGTAACACCACAACTGCTTACAAGATGAGACTGACTGTGTGGCACCCCAGCAGAGCTTATATACTATAGTTTGAAGCCCGGTGTGCTTCGGAGACTCGTGACTGGATCGAAAAAGATGTGGAGATAGCTTCGAGAGGAGTACAGGGTCGTTACAATATATATATATATATATATATATATATATATATATATATATATATATATATATATATATATATATATATATATATATATATATATATATATATATATATATATATTGTTACGTCGTGATGTAACAACGCTGTGAAACAGGGGTAGTCAAGATGTTAGTGAAGATGTTCTATTCACTTGGGGTAATGGCAAGTCAAGTAGTCTCTCTCTTTTATTACATTAGGATTATTACATGACTAAAGAAATAATAAAAATAAAGTCATTGCTTCCTTCAGGTTGTATATTGCATATGAAGCTTTATAGCTAACCTGGAAAGCCAAACGAACATACAATCATGTAACACCTCCCCCCCTAAAAGAACGGAATTTCCCATGAGAAATTTCGGCCTTTTTACAATCTCGAGGGGAAATAGAATACATGTCATAGAAAAGGTGACAACAAGGAACAAGGAGAAACTGGAGACTCTTCTGCCATGGCCACGCCCTTGGTTGAACTGCTCGGAGGAAAATATCGGGCATGCCCTTGACCAGTTGTGCTTGGGATTTCCCACAAGTTTGCAGGTGTGTCTTCCATACCAAACGGGATAACGGTCCTCCTGTATGTTTTCCAAGTGCCAAGATACTCAGCCCTTCCACAACTTTTCCTATATCCTGTATGTTTTCCTTATGCGATGTCCAGCCAACCCCACTACGACCGCGACAGCGACAGCGAGCGATAGCGACAACGACAACGACAGCGACAGCGAACAACAACGACAGCGACAGCGAGCGACAGCAACAGCGTGCGGCAGCGATGACAGCGAAGGCGACGGCGATGGCGACAGGGCTGGACACTATCTCCACTAAAGGCACAGGAAACTCAGGGACAGGTATACTGGGCTAGGAAAGACGGCACTGGAAACTCAGGGACAGGGTTTTTATCTTAACCCTCTTGTGGTCCTGGTAACTGGTATACACACCACAGCAACAAGGAAGATAACTGTTCCTAGTCCAAGCTGTCAAGTAGGCAAGCGCTGACACATATCATTCCTATTCGTCCGCCAATGCTATTTTAACCCATATGTACCTAGGGAGCATTGTTACGTGACATGAGGAGAACTACAAGTCTTATACACAGCTCGTCCCCTTCAGGGTCTTCCAGGCAAGGATAATGTTGTATCCCTCTGCTTCAACATCAGCATTTTCTTCCAGTCAATTGATCTTCATCAGCAAACATTTCGACATCCTTGATCATGCGGTCAATGTCCAAGGTAGTTGAAAAGATCTGGCTCTTTTTGTAGGGATGACACTATTGGCATCAAGGGGAACACAAAGAACGAAGAGAGAGACAACAAACTAAAAAAAACGAAGAGAGAGACAACAAACTACTGACTGCACATTACCCCAACATCTTGACTACCATCCTGGCAGGGTCGCCATTTTCTTATGTCGTGATGTAACAATGCTGTGAAACAGAGGTAGTCAAGATGTTAGTGAAGATGTTCTATTCACTTGGGGTAATGGCAAGTCAAGTAGTCTCTCTCTTTTATTACATTAGGATTATTACGTGACTAAACAAATAAAAATAAAGTCATTGCTTCCTTCAGGTTGTATATTGCATATGAAGCTTTATAGCTTACCTTGAAAGCCAAACTAACATACAATCATGTATATATATATATATATATATATATATATATATATATATATACATAAAGCCAAGATTCTGTCTGTGTGTGTGTGTGTGTGTGTGTGTGTGTGTCCGCGATGCACGCCTACACCGTCCAACTTTGTGTCCACAAAATTTGCATGTAGGTGAGTCTTGATCCCCTACAGGTTTAGGGGGGTCATACAACGAAACTACATATAACGAAACGTGGAAGCGAAATAATAATAAAATACAGGGGAAAAAATCTACGGAATCACCATACCACATTTCAGCCTTCCCGCATTAACCGCAAAAACAGGGTGATGTTTAAAGTTTCATTTAGGTAATTTTTTTCTTACAGAATTGTAGAGCTTGGTTTTACACACCAGAATCTGTAAACTAAAGTTTCCTAGGTCCACTGGTTTGCGTACAGCAGCGCCATGAGTAATAAAGTAGTTACCCATAAAAACCTCCCTAAAAATGAGAAAACGTGAGCGAGCGTATTTTCATTGCGTAAATATGACGAGTTAACCATTCCCCTCTCACGCCACTCACTGAAGACCCAACCTAACTAGTGTTACCAATGAAGTGGGTAGTTAATATAACAATACTGAGAAGCAAAATACTGTCTGAAGCTAATGAAAATATTTTAGGCTACAGCACGGATATTATTCGAATTGTTTATGCGTTATCTCAGTAAGTATATTGTCATTCACGATTTATTTTACTTATTATTAATTTTTATGCATTTTTATGATTGATTTGTACCATATTGGTAGAATATTTTTGTAACATATTTTCTTGAGGTTTTCATTCCTGCTCCAGTACCTCTGCTTTGCGGGATATTGGTTATTTGTGCAGCCTTATAAGTCTTTTGCTATTGCATTTTATTCGTACTGTATTTTTTATTTGCACAGATTCAAACCCAAGTCCAAATGGGTGGGCAGATTGAGCTGAAACTTGGTGGGAATGTCCTCCACTGATCAAATAGTTAAAACACTGACTTCCAAATTTTTTATAACGTCTTTTTCGGCTCAAAAACGGCCCAATTCTGGTATTTTCTGCTAACTAGCTCGAATACTAATTCATTTATTGCAATGAAACATATATTGAGCTGTACCGCTCATGATGATGATGGTGATTGTTGATTTTCGGTGTGCACCAGCTGCATTCAGGCTATATGGCACCCACATGGTTTTGGAACGGAGTCATCTCTTCTCCGGGATCCATATCGGAAAACCAATGGCGTTTACAGCTTTCGAACCTCGGACCTTCGGCTTGGAAACCCGGCGCTCTAACCACTACGCCGGGGTCTCAGATGCTCTACAACTGCATACATGATTTATTTACAGAAATATAAAATTGTTGAAAATATTCAAGAAAACTATTGCAACACTCAATAAGTGATTGTTTTGTTGCTTTAGAATTACATAAAATTTATTTGTGCTAATATTATGGCTGATGGCGTACTTCTTTTCACTTCTTGCATAACTTCCACTGAGCTATCAACAGGCGGCCGCAGGTCGCCAGCCCTTCGCAGGAACTAGCGGCTATTGACCGCCCGTAGGGTGGTGGACAGGCGCCAAGCGCAACTGCCCTCCGCCGGAGCTAGCTGCTCCAAACCGCCCGAAGGGCGGTGGAAGGGCAGCCGCAGGCCGCCAGCCCTCCGCAGGAGCTAGCGGCTCCTAGCCGCCCGAAGGGCGGCGGAGCCGCTAGTCTATATACATAAAGCCAAGATTCTGTCTGTGTGTGTGTGTGTGTGTGTGTGTGTCCGCGATGCACGCCTACACCGTCCAACTTTGTGTCCTCAAAATTTGCATGTAGGTGAGTCTTGATCCCCTTCAGGTTTAGGGGAGTCATACAACGAAACCACATATAACGAAACGTGGAAGCGAAATAATAATAAAATACAGGGGGAAAAATCTACGGAATCACCATACCACATTTCAGCCTTCCCGCATTAACCGCAAAAACAGGGTGATGTTTAAAGTTTCATTTAGGTAATTTTTTTCTTACAGAATTGTAGAGCTTGATTTTACACACCAGAATCTGCAAACTAAAGTTTCCTAGGTCCACTGGTTTGCGTACAGCAGCACTATGAGTAATAAAGTAGTTACCCCTAAAACCTCCCTAAAAATGAGAAAACGTGAGCGAGCGTATTTTCATTGCGTAAATATGACGAGTTAACCATTCCCCTCTCACGCCACTCACTGAAGGCCCAACCTAACCAGTGTTACCAATGAAGTGGGTAGTTAATATAACAATACTGAGAAGCAAAATACTGTCTGAAGCTAATGAAAATATTTTAGGCTACAGCACGGATATTATTCGAATTGTTTATGCGTTATCTCAGTAAGTATATTGTCGTTCACGATTTATTTTACTTATTATTAATTTTTATGCATTTTTATGATTGATTTGTACCATATTGGTAGAATATTTTTGTAACATATTTTCTTGAGGTTTTCATTCCTGCTCCAGTACCTCTGCTTTGCGGGATATTGGTTATTTGTGCAGCCTTATAAGTCTTTTGCTATTGCATTTTATTTGTACTGTATTTTTTATTTGCACAGATTCAAACCCAAGGCCAAATGGGTGGGCAGATTGAGCTGAAACTTGGTGGGAATGTCCTCCACTGATCAAATAGTTAAAACACTGACTTCCAAATTTTTTATAACGTCTTTTTCGGCTCAAAAACGGCCCAATTCTGGTATTTTCTGCTAACTAGCTCGAATACTAATTCATTTATTGCAATGAAACATATATTGAGCTGTACCGCTCATGATGATGATGGTGATTGTTGATTTTCGGTGTGCACCAGCTGCATTCAGGCTATATGGCACCCACATGGTTTTGGAACGGAGTCATCTCTTCTCCGGGATCCATATCGGAAAACCAATGGCGTTTACGGCTTTCGAACCTCGGACCTTCGGCTTGGAAACCCGGCGCTCTAACCACTACGCCGGGGTCTCAGATGCTCTATAACTGCATACATGATTTATTTACAGAAATATAACATTGTTGAAAATATTCAAGAAAACTATTGCAACACTCAATAAGTGATTGTTTTGTTGCTTTAGAATTACATAAGATTTATTTGTGCTAATATTATGGCTGATGGCGTACTTCTTTTCACTTCTTGCATAACTTCCACTGAGCTATCAACAGGCAGCCGCAGCTCGCCAGCCCTTCGCAGAAACTAGCGGCTATTGACCGCCCGTAGGGCGGTGGACAGGCGCCAAGCGCCACTGCCCTCCGCCGGAGCTAGCTGCTCCAAACCGCCCGAAGGGCAGTGGAAGGGCGGCCGCAGGCCGCCAGCCCTCCGCAGGAGCTAGCGGCTCCTAGCCGCCCGAAGGGCGGCGGAGCAGCTAGTATATATATATATACAGGGTGTCCGGAATTTTTTGCCCGAAATTTGGCAAATGCATCCTTTATTAATTCTGAAAAGAAAATACTCTATTAATGTGGTCTTTTTTTTCTCTAGTTTAGCGGTAATTGAGACATTTAAATGTGTGACAGAACGTTAGGTAATGTACACAGAGGCAGCCCCGCGCCACTCCCCGCAGCCCGTTGAGTTGCCAAGTTGGAATAAACGTACATTTTATTTCAAATTTTACACGTTATTCTCAAAACTGTGTTATACTTATCAATCAATAATCATTAGACAGGACATTTTTATACAAGAGTATGTCACTTGAAAACAGGGTAGGCTTCATAAAGTTAAAAAAATTCGAATAAAATAAGTAGGTTATACGGCAGATGGCACCCGAGTGGTGGAGAGATTTCCCGCCTCACCGCCTGCCACAGTCACTGCCACACCTGATACCCAGCAGCATTCTCCTGTAGCGAGGGTGGAAGGAAGAAGTATTCTACGGCGTTTTCCCACTCATTTCACTACAATGCCATTCACCTTCACCAACGCTGAGTACACAGATATGGTGCTCATCTACGGCTTCTGTGGAAGGAGTGCTGAAGCATCAGTGAGGGAATACCGACGGAAATTTCCAAACAGAAGAATCCCAGATCGAAAAGTGTTCTACCACATCGTCCAAAATCTCAGGGATAAAGGGTGCTTTCCTGGAGTACTGGCCACAGCTGAACACCATGAAAGGGGAGACCAGCGCATCATTAACATGGTAGAGCACAGCCCAAGGATCAGCATAAGATGAATTTCATCCCGATTTGGTGTTCCACGAACGAGGGTTTGGCAAACATTAAAACGCGAAGGACTGCACCCATTTCACCTACAACATGTTCAGCATCTTCAACCTGGGGACGCTGCCCGACGACTGGAATTCTCAACTTGGCTGCAAGTTTATCCACAGCTGTGCAAGTACGTTTTATACACAGATGAAGCCATCTTTACCCGCTGTGGATTTAGGAACACTCGTAATGATCATTACTGGTCAAAAGAAAACCCAAAGAAGACAGTTGAAAGTCACTTCCAACATTGATTTTCAGTAAATGTGTGGTGCGGCATGGTTGGTGATCAGCTGATTGGACCTCATATCTTCGAAGGCAGACTGACAGGAGAAGTTTATTTAAAATTTCTCAGAGATGAACTTCCCTGTTTACTAGAAGATGTGCTTCTGAAAACCAGACAACGCATCATTTTTCAACATGACGGGGCCCCTGCACACTACACCAATCGAGTGAATGAATATCTCCACCAAGAATTCCCAGGTCGGTGGATAGACCGTGGAGGACCATACCCATGGCCTGCAAGGTCCCCAGATTTAACACCGCTGGACTTTCATCACTGGGGATACATGAAATCGTTGGTGTACAAGAAAAAAGTGAATAGCAGAGAAGAACTCCTCCAAGAAATCAAGGAAGCTGCAAGTCATTAAGAACAATCCAGCAGTTCTGAAGAAGGCAACACAGTCAGTGTTAGATCTTGCCAGGAAGTGCATAGCAGCTCAGGGTGGTCATTTTGAACAAGATCTGTAGAATGTTTCCACTTCATACCATCATTACCATCTCAAAATTTTCAGAGGATTAGGCCTACTGGGGAACCTCTTAAAAAAAAACGCGCCTAGACTTCTACCTCAAGGTGGTGTGGAAAAGAAGTCATCATAATCATAACAAATACCTTTGCTCTAATAGTTAAGAGTATAAAAATGTCCTGTCTAATGATTATTGATTGATAAGTATAACAGTTTTGAGAATAACGCGTAAAATTTGAAATAAAATGTACGTTTATTCCGACTTGGCAACTCAACGGGCTGCGGGGCGCAGCGCGGGGCTGCCTCTGTGTACATTACCTAACGTTCTGTCACACATTTAAATGTCTCAATTACCGCTAAACTAGAGAAAAGAAAAGACCACATCAATAGAGTATTTTCTTTTCAGAATTAATATAGGATGCATTTGCCAAATATTCGTGCAAAAAATTCCGGACACCCTGAACTCTATAAAAATGTCCTAAATTTGGTACTAAAATGAAAAAATAGTAGAAAATAAAATATGTACTAGTTACCGCTGTTTTTGACCACACGTTTTCTATGGTTCCTAATGCTTTTACTCAGCAAAAGAAAATGTTTGTTTACACCATGTGGACACGTTGAAGTTACCGAGCGGATGTGGGACTGGTTGTGGAGTGCACCTTCATGAAAAAAATGGGTAAGTTGCCATTTTCTCAGGGTTTGTAGTGAAAATACTATGCTATGAGTGGTATAGGATTGAAGCTGAATATATAAGCATGTGATGTGAACCTTCATATTAGAAATAAGTGTGCTTACATGGACTGGTGAAGCATGGAGAGAATGTGTTCCAAAAATGAGACATCAGGGGCATGATGCACCTTGAGATTTATTTATGTTATTTATGATTTTGTTGTTTACAATCAGTGTTCTTTCATGCTAAGTGCATATCAGATGTACATAAATGTATATTTTATTATAAGTAAGATGTAATAATGACAGATAATGTAATAATGAAGAGAATGTGTCCCAAAAATGAGACATCAGGGGCATGATGCACCTTGAGATTTGTTTGTTATTTATGATTTTGCTGCTTACAATCAGTGTTTTTTCATGCTAAGTGCATATCAGATGCACTGTACTTAAATGTCTATTTTGTTATAAGTAAGATGTAATAATGACAGATTTAATATGAACTAAAAGGTTGACAAGTTAGGGTATTTAATTAAATCCCATCATGTCATTTAACAATAAATGTTGCCCTGTAGGAACATTTGATTATGTATTTATTTTATTTAGGTAAATTATTTTAAAACAAACAATAAAAGTGCTCCTATGCAAGGTATAATATTTTTTATAGATTGGACTTAAAGGTTGACAAGTTAGGGTATTTAATTAAATCCCATCATGTCATTTAACAATAACTGCTGTCCTGTAGAGGCAATTAATTATGCATCTTGGATTTAGGTACATTATTTTAAAACTAACCATCAGTACTGTATGCTCCTAAGCAAAGTAGGGTATTTTACAGGTTATTATTATACAGTACAATATTTATTTTTCTGTATCACTAACATCTAACCCAACCTGTGCATAACAGTGTGTTGATTGATTTTAAAATTGCAGATGATCGACAAATCCTCGAGATATTGGATCAGTCTGGGGATGAGAGTGAACTGTCTGAAGATGATGACTGGCCTGAACCTTCACTAAGCCCGGTACAAGATCTCTTCCCCGAGGCGGTGGTAACGGAAGATGACACGGAGGACACGGAGGATGATACCCAAGTAGATGATATTGAATCTTCAATAGACACCAGCAACACATCCCTTTTGTCTCCCAGCACATCTCTTCAAGGCACATCTCAAGGCACATCCCATTCTCCTCAACCCACTACCAGCAGAGGATCAAGGAGATCAGCAACAACTAGACCTCATCTGTTTACTAGAAACAAAAATTTTAATAGAGAGTTTTCAGTAGCTGGTGCTAGTGCTGTAATGCAACCAACTGTTCTTTCCCATGTAGAATACTTTTTAGCATATCTTTCTGATGATGTATGGGATGCACTAACTCTTGAAACACAGAAGAAATACATGTCCAGGACAGGGAGAAATTTAGCTTTAACTGTTATGGAAATGAAAAGATTTGTAGGAATTTCTTTTATGATGTCTGTCCTTCAATTTCCCAGGCTAAACATGTACTGGCAAGAGAGGACAAAAATTAATTTAATTGTAGAGACTATGTCAAGGGCTAGATTTGAGCTGATCAGAAGCAATTTAAAGTTGGTTGATGATTGCAAAGTATCTCCAGCCCTGAAGAAGCAAGATAAGGTGTGGAAGGTTCGACCTTTGCTTAACTCTGTGATGGGTAGGTGTTTGGAGTTAGAGAGACCACCCACTGTCTGTGTTGATGAGATGATGATTCCATTTTTGGGGAGAAGTAGTCTGAAAATGTATGTAGCCTACCTAGAAAACCCCATCCAAATGGTCTGAAAATGTTTGTGGTGGCTACTAAGGATGGTTTGGTGTTAGACTTTGAATTTTTTCAGGGAAAAGATCACCTAGTTGCTAGTGTAGAAAGAAGTGGGTTAAGTTTACCAGATGTGGACAACATGACAATAGGTGAAGCAGGGATACTGAGATTTGTAAAATCAGTGCCACAAGGTACTAGTTTCTACTTTGATAGATTCTTTACAACACCCAGACTTTTAGAAATAATGACTTCTCTAGGTATGGGTGCAACTGGTACTCTAAAGAAAAACCTTGTCCCAAAGCAGTGCTCCCTTCACTCTGAGAAAAAACTCAAACAAATTGGTAGAGGAAGTGCAGATGGTCTGGTTAGAGATGACCAGGCTTATTCTGTAACAGTATGGTATGACAACAAATCAGTTTTGATTGCCTCCAATGAACATGGTGTAGAGCCAATGTCTGAATGTAAACGATGGTCCAAGAAAGAGAAGAAATCTGTACAAAACCTAGGCCATTTGTAATTGAAGAGTACAACAGAAACATGGGTGGTGTTGATATTGCAGACCAAGTACTATTCTACTATCGCAACAAATCACGTACAGTCAAGTTTACTGTAAGAATCATGCTTCATCTCCTTGATCTCTCCTGTACCAATGGATGGTTTGAATACAGGAAGGACTGCAAGTCAACCAACACTAAATTCATGGAAAGTATGATGTTCAAGTTGAATGTTGCAGAGTCTTTAATTTGTGGTGATGTTGGCTATCAAACTGCTGAGGGACCTGAGGGCTCCACAGATTCAGATGATTATAAGCCACGAAAGAGAATGCGCCCAATACCACCTTACCCACAGCGTGTACAACATGCACTACATATGCCAGAGTGTTTGCCAAAGTATTCTGAGAGGCACAGATGTAGGTATCCAGGCTGCAGTGAAAAAACAAGGGTTTTATGCAGTACCTGCAAAGTGTTCCTTTGTTTGTGTGCTGATAGGAATTGTTTCAGTTTATTTTATTTTCCCTGAGTAAAATGTACTAAAAATGAATAACTATTCTTTAGGTTATTTTTACTCTCATGTATTTCAGTTTATTTCATTTGCCCTGAGTAAAATGTATGTACTCAGAATGAATCACTATTCTTTATGTTAACTCTACTCTCGTGTATTTTGCCCATCACATATGTGCCTTAATAATACTGTAACAAAATGACTGTAGGCTGATTGTGCTGTACTGGTGGTATAATTTGATATTGTATTATGTTAACCAAATATTAACAATTTGATTTATTTTACCAGAGGTAAAATTTGTTTTGTGCAAATGTTATTTACCATTATTAATATTTAGATTTATTATACCAAAGAATTAGAATTATTTTGGGATGCATCTGGGCCTCTGTGCTACCGGCGACGCAACACCCCGGAGGGACCGAAGGGGCGCCAAAACCTATTATACCAAAAGTAATTGCAATTTATGTTGTGCCAAAGATTATTACCATTATGTATCAAAGATATTTCAGGTACATAATAAAATTTATACTTTTGTTACTGTGCAGTTTGAGTCCCCCCATACTGTTCATTCGTACAATTATAAAAACCAGAAGTATAATACGAACGTCCAAAATTTGGGACAATTTTAAAAATGCAATAACTCTTGCAATATGTAAAGACAAAAAAAGACATTTTCTCTACGTGGTCCATACAATGGTAGGAACCTATCATATAAATTTGAAGAACATCCAAAAGAAAAAAAAAATCAGAGCTGAAAGGGATATATATATATATATATTCTTTGAGGCAAGTGAGGTTAAAGGAAATGGCAATTTCAGCTTTGGAGAGTTTATTGTTGGTTTTCTCCAATTGTCTGACAATTTTCTTCTGGTCAGGGTAGATTTTCTGTAGTAGTTGGCCTAGGTTCGACGACGTTTCGGAAATAACATTCTCCATCTTCAGGTATGGCCGTATGGGTAGAGTGACTGTGTAGCGTGATTCTGGGGTATATATAGGAAACTGGTGGCTCAAGTGACACTAAGAGGGCGTGGTAGGGAGGGTTTAATCTGGGTGGAGGGAGGCTGGTAGGTAGAGATATTGGGAGGTAAGGTGTGGTGAGGTGAGGGTGGGGGGCGGGGCTTAGGCTTGTGGGTGAGTTGTTTTGAGGGAAGTAAACACAGGGTTGGGGGGAGCTGGCTTGGATGATCTTAAGTTGTATCTAAGTATAGGCTGATTGATAGGTGGTATTGGAGTCGATATGCTGATGGTAGAGGAGACCTGGGGAAGATGGTTGGAGGGGCGCTTGGAGCTGGGTAGAGCTTGAAAATCTTCAGTTTGTATGTTCATGGAGGGGCGGATTGCCTGTATGTATATAGCTTCTAGGAGAAAAAGGCGTCTGGGGTCGTTCTCTCTGTCCAGTATAGTGGTGTTACGGTCCAAGTCAAGTCGAGTAAGAGGGCTATGGGAGGGGGGCTTGTAATGAGATTTAATAGACCCAGTCTGGAGGTGCATGGTAAGACGTCTTGTCAGGCGAGTCGTCGTCATCCCGATGTAGGAATGTGGCCCACAGTCCACATTGGTGCAGTTATGTCGGTAGATGACGTGGTCCTCTTGGAGTGATGTCTTGTCTTTGATGGGTCTGTTGTGGAGGAGAAGGTTGGAGGTCTTCCTGGATTTGTAGTAGATGATAAGTTTTACCCGGTATTCTGGGTTGGTAGGGTGAACATTCCTCTTGATGATGTCTTGGATGGTGGATTCATCTGCTTTGTATTGGCTGGACATATGGCTTCTGTAAAATATCTTGATAACATTGGAAGTGGAGATGGTGTCTTCCTTGTTGTACCACTTTTCCAGGTGGTTGTTGATGGCCTTATGGATGTCAGAATTGTTGTAGCCATTATTTACCAAGACTTGGGTGAGGCGATCAAGTTCTTTGTGGGTCTCACTCAAAGTACTGCAGTGGGAGATGGCCCTTCTCATGCACATAAGCATTAATAGTAGATCGTAAGTACCGGTGGGGGCACTCACTTCTACCATTAAGGCATAACCCGTTGATGGTAGGTTTAGTGTAGACTTTGGTTTTGAAGCCTTCATTGTTAGCAGTGACTAGTACGTCCAGGAAGGGTAGTTGACCACCAGTGGATTCTTCATAGACACATTACTATCATGTGACATACATACATACCATGGAGGTATAATATAGAGGAGGCGGCATGAGCCGCTCGTCCTGTACACCCAAAGTGAAGCCAAGGGCGGAGCCTATCACCCTACTCAAAACATTGCCCCGGCCGCTATAAACCCACTATAATTATGCTCTTATTTTCTCATATTAACTATAATTAGAGACAGAAAGAGACTTGAATTTGTTCCGTATATGATAACTGCATAAAATTATCCAATTCTGTATATTATCAAAAGTACTTAACCCCATTAACTACAGCTGTTTCCTAGAGCATTACCTCTTCTCGCAAACTTTTCCTAGGAGGAGTATGAATGAATGAATTAATGAATGAATAGTTTATTTTATGCAAAAAGTATAGTAAAAGAGAAGGTCATAGCTTACACACCAACCCACAGACAGTATTATAAGGTTACAGAGAAATAAGAACAAGTACAGTTGCCCACACATGAATCTGGTATGCCTCGCTACTTGCGAGATACCTACAACAGGAAGGAAAGTGAGCAAAAGTTATAGTTTGTTGACAAGCAGATAGTAATAATATTTTACTGTCTGCCTGTCAACAAACTACATCTTTTTTCACTTAAATTTCCTTTCGTTGTAGCCACCTCACAAGTAACGAGCCATACCAGTTTCATGTGTGGGCAACTGTACAAATGCAAATAAAATTAATTATATAAAGAGTTCTAGTATGAGACTCTGGAAGGCCTTATGTCACTCTTTAAGTACAGTATATAAATATGATGATATATAGTAAGATGTGTATAGTGAAGTGAAGATGTGTATAGTGTAGTGAAGATGTGTGGTGTGCTGTGAAATGTGTGATGTGCAGTGAAAATGTAGCCTACATAGTGTAGTGAAGATGTGTATAATGTAGTGAAGATATGTATAGGGTACTGAAGATTTACATAGTGAAGTGAAGATGTGGTGTGTTGTGATGTGTATAGTGTAGTGAAGATGTGTGATGTGTAGTGTAGGTGTGGTGTGTACTGAAGATGTGTATAATGTACTGAAGATGTGTATAGGGTAGTGAAGATGTGTATATGGTACTGCAGATATGTGATGTGTAGTGAAGATTTGTATATTATGGTGAAGAGATGTGTAGTGTAACACCCAAATCACTGTCATGTAATAGAGTTCACACTCAGGTGTAGTGTCTTGTATCAAACACATTTTACCACTTATAAGCCACATGAAATCTTACCATGATGGCTGGATGTTACTGCATAATGTGTGTCATCACTTACTCAGTTCCAGTTCATTCTGATTCACACAAAAACATTATTTTAATCATCAGGCCCAGGCCGTAATTTTACTATTATAAAAACTCTTTTGGCACATTGGCTTAACTTAGACTACGGGGGCCGGATTCACTAAACACTCCCTTAAGTGCTCCCATAAGGGAGTGGCGCTGAGCCTCCCTTACGATAACGGCAGCGCGCCGCTTAAGGTCTATTCACTAAACAATCGTAAGGGAGCGAGAAGTTATCCTCACCGTGAGTCGTAGTTCATATTTTGACGGTAGATGGCTCTACTTTATTTAATCTTGTCGTCTGCTTACCAATCACGAAGTCGGTAACAAAAGAGTCCAACCAATCAGACGCAAGGATCTCCCATCAGCTGATATTATTATTTTGTAAACAGTGAAGGAGAATGCTCTACAAAGCATTATATTTGCACTTAATTCTGCAGCGGAGTACAGCCGTAATACAGAAAAAATGTCTAATCAACTGTTTTCTTTCCCTCATTAATTCTCTTTTAGTCCAGCAATGCCTTTTTTTCATACATTACACAGTATAATATTATATTCCATTTACTACAGAGAAATCCTTTTTTAGAAAAAGAGCCTCTGTTGTAGCTGTTTATTTGGGGAAAACATTTGGAATATACTGTACGAGTTTTGAATAGGGTGAATAGGACTGTGGGTTTTAAAGTAATCTGTGAAAACTTTGCAAAATATCAAAAGTAGCCTAACTTTATGTTATTAATAAGCAATGAAGTTTATGGGGATTTCACTTGGACACACTACTGACGACTGTGGGGTAAAGTAGCAAAGTTAACTTGCATCAGTTGAATATATATGGTAATTTAATGTGTAAGTATGAAATATCAACAATTCCTTCATGGTGGTACAGTATACAGTGTGACATAATATATGTTACGATATATAGCAGTAATGATCATCAACATAACCATATGCTTCCTAGAAACATAGGTATTATTGTATTTAGTCCGCAATTCTTGACGAATTCCTTTTAGCTCATGTGATGGGTGTTAATTAAGGCCTGAAGTTAGATTATATCAAGAAGTTCCAAATTCTCCATTCTCAAATCTCTGCCTAAGGTGAAAGTTATTCCAAATAAATGCATCATGAGTGCTGCCAGGGTAATTTGCACACACATTAGTTATGTAGGCTACTTGTACTCCGATCACTGTTGGCAACAACTTGGATGTGGATAGTGTGATACTGTTTCCTGTTCACATATAAATGTTCACTTTCCCTAGGTGGTTTAATTGGAACATGTGTGCAGTCAATTGTTCCAATTACATTAGGAAAACCTCTTAGTCTATGAAATATATGCTTATTGTCTGTTGTGGCAGCTATTCCTCTAGGCATTTTTATTTCCAGTCTTGCTTTTCTGTAGAGGGCTTCTGTCACTTTATTTATTATTCTAGACACACTAGACCAACAACACTCTGAAAGCCATCACTTGCATAAAATCTTAAGGCAATTAAAACCAATATACGAGTGGGGATAGCATGAGATCGCCTGGTAACTCTTCCAATTTCTGAAGCTCATCACATAATCTCAATATTTCCACTCGAGGAAAAGATAATACCATATTAGGTGATTATCATCAACATGGAGTTGCAATGCAAGTTCCTGATCAACAGCAACAAAGAGTTCCATGGTGACATGTCTGTAAAGTACGCCTGGCAACTCCGTTTTTCTTCGTTTGTCGGACATTTCACTCCCTTATCTCGCGTAAGGGTGCCTCTGTAGCAGTAGGAAGTGGAATGCCACTGGAACGTGTCAACTGCACATGCGTGTGGGCCCAACATGTCATACCGCGCCACAGTACACAAAACACACGACCTTTGTTATGATAAGACGTCTCTCCCTATGTATTTTATTATGGGAAAATGCTCCGGCAGTAATTTTTTTTCCAATTTCGTATTTCGTTTACTATGTCAATATTTATGTATGAAATAGCAAACTCGATATGATTTGCAAGGGATTGGCACCAAAAACAGCGCATGGAATATCCCGAGTAAGGAATAAATGTCATAAATAAGTAGTCGCTGTACGAGGAGGGCATGATGAGCGCTGCTCCGTACCACCACACCCTATACCGCTCTGCGTACCACATACCTTGATCGCGAGAATGTGCAGTGACAAGCTAAATAATTATTTTCCCGCGCATAATTCACGTTTCACTACAATAAGCATTCAATTATCATTCGTACTTGTAACATACCAAGCTCAATAAATATATATGTCTCCCTCCATCACATCATCGCTGTATATGACTTAATATATGTTACCGATATTCTAGACAAGCTTACATATCTTAACTCTTTCATATTCTAATAGAAATATCAATACAAACTTTGTTGTATATACAGAGCATACAGTATATTAAATTACGGTATAATTTACAAAATTACGTGACTATTTTTCTTCCTTCTTCTCTTTGTCAATGATTTTGTTTAGATGTTTAATTTCATTCTCAAGTACACAGATATTATACATAAGAACATTACATCTTTGGGTAAATCAATTCCCACACGTTCTATTAGAGAAGCAATTAAGTGAGCCTTCAAGGCTTTCACCATGAACTGCTTTAAACATTTATCTCATTTTAACCGAGAACAAATTTATCTGAAGGGAGATAGTGCATAGCTTACCTCTATTAATCCTTTCAGTCCATGATTTACTTAATTAATTAAGCAAACAGTGGCACAATTGATGGCCTTATTTCCTAAATATGGATATGTTCCTCCAATTTTTTTTTTAGTATATAGCCACTTGTGAAGCGAAGAGCTTTCTCTTCTATCACTGTCTTTACCTTCCAAATCGAAATCTAAGTCCTTAAATAAGATACTATTATAGTTAAGCACATCTCCACAGCTAGAACACTTTCTTCATAGTGTGTATGCTGTTTGTGCAGAAATATAGCCTCAGTATGACTGGTTATGCAATCATAATATTCTTCCCTGCTTCATAATTTTCTTCCCTCCAGTGAAAAATGCAAGTGTGAAGTGGGGTCACCTCACCCTTACACCAACTGTATAGGGAATCTCATTTCACCTCTGTTGAAGAAGCATGACTCAATGAAGAAGTGAAGAAACAAGAGGTTCTCTCCAGTATCACCCTATAATGAGGCATATTTTAATTTTCCCTAAACTTTGACTAGAAGTAGAGATTGACAATATTTCAATTCTTAAGGATGAGATGATTGTGCCTGTACTATAATTATGTACAAATAACCAGTACTGTAATATTTTTAAATTGATCAACCTTGACTATTTAGGCCAATGTTCTTTTGCCACAAGTAAATGAATACACTAAGTAGCTAGCTGAATTATTGGGCAAACTTGGCTCATGATGACATTACATAATACTATACTCTTTCTTGTATACAGTATCAAGATTAGCATCAGCAGGCCCTAATGGGTCTTATGTCACTCCAGCAGCGTATGAAATCTATGGGTGATAGGGGATATATCTGAGCTGTATGAAGTTAAATGCTGGGCAATGAATTAGTTTCAAACAGAAAACTCTTAAGTAGTGTGACAGAGAATGTAGGGAATTTGTAGAGTTCAGACAGAGATAGCATTATTATAAAACTATATTAGTGACAAAATATCACCTACAGTATAAATACAATAAGGTAGGGTCTTTCAAAACATCAAGTACAGTATAAAGAACTTTATTTCCTATAATAAACTGTTAATATTGTACATAACTCAAAAGACATATTTTTATAACAGCTGGTACAGTATATAATTGTGGGTGAAATAAATAAAATTATTTTAGAAAATATGGACAAAATAAATCAACATTATAATTACTAGTATTACTGTAAACATTTTTATCAAATATTAAATATGGCATTCCATCTCGATGGTTGATATATTTGTTAGATTAAAAACAAATATCCGTCAAAGTCAAGTGTGACAATGCAGAAGCAAGGCAAATTTACCTAAGTTTAAGATTATTAAAAATCAATTATATGGCCAAACTGAAGCACAATGTTGTCAATGCGCTAGATGGTAAGTTAAATTCTTAATTATGTTTCAAACAAATTAATTATGTATTTTGTATAAAGTACAGTAATAAGCCTATACACATATAACAAATCCTACACACCACAGAATCTGGATATAACCACACCAGTATGCGTCTCCAGACGGATTTGAACCACTGTGCTAAGATAGTAAGCACACACAGCTTTAGAGCTCTGCCACCACTGTGGGCACTATAAGAGGTAATTGGAGACTCTTCTAAAGGAGGTGTGCAGCTAGGAGTAGGACCAATGTCCTAGTTTGGCCATCTGTTTTGGACCACGCTTTGTTTTCCCCCTACCATTTTGTGTGGTGGTGTAAGGTGGTGGTACAGATGATGTGTATACATCCTAACTACCCACTGCCTTCTACCTTCCACCACCACAACTCACTCTGTCAGGGTACTTTGGCCACTGCACGACGGCGACGTGGTGGTCCACAGCAGTGGATCTGTAACAAACAAAATGAATTGGTCTTAAAATTCATCACCGAGGTACTTCAAAATTTATAGCACTGGTTCTTAAACGTTTTAGAGTCTCTGAGGTCTTCATCACTTATACAGCCTATTGGTTGTATAGTGGATACATATGTTAACTAATTAATATCTAATCCTCATGAACTTCAGGTTAAGAACCCCTAATTTATTATTTTTGCCCTAAAACTATTGATGTTTAGAAATCAAATGCATTTTTTTTTTACAAATAATGTCAAAGGATTGGCAATACAGTGCTTTTTTTCAAGTACTTTTCAGAAACCTGACAATACTTAGTGATATAAGATTTTACCAAAACAAGGCAACCTACGAGAGTTTATCACTCTTCCATCTTTCACTTGGTGTCTTGTCTCATCATATGAGAACACAGATGAGAAGATTCCCAGCTCTCGTCTCTCTCAGCTGCCCTTAAAGATGTAAATATAATGTTAGCAGTATTCTTCCAAACTGGCCTCAGATGAAAGGGCTGATAGAAAACTATACTCCATTTATTTTTACTTGTCCAGCCGCTCGACCGGGTCCATGGTGAGCCAAGCCCGAGATATGAATGGAGCTCTGTGATTGACTGCCGTCACACTGGCCTTCCTTGCCACCTCTCCAAACATCCAGGCTCTAACTTGCATTTGCAAGACGACATACCTCTAATAATTTATGTGTAGCTCGGCTATTATTTAGGTTATAAATATTTGTCTTACACCATTAAACTCAGCATTACATTTGGAACTTAAACACATTTTCCAAAACATAATACAGTCCAAATAAAAAATATTATCGCGAGTTTAAGTCATAACACTACTTGCAAATATTTATAGAACTTTTTACATTTTTGTTTTGCATCCATAAGATTTATGTATAAATATAACATTCATTCTCATACAAATTTTTTTGGTGAACATGACAGTGACATCAGGTTTTAGATAAATATAGATATAAGAGAGATACGATACATTTAATGGGAAGATGTTATTCCCGATCTCAAACAAGATTTATATATAAAAAAAAAATATTTCTTTTATTTGCCACTATAGGATTCCTACAAACATATGTAGCCCTAACTGTTACAAGTCAAGCGCCAACTACCCTAAAATTGAGTTATTAATATGAATTATTTCTACAATTCCTCTTCTATCTAATGAACAAATGGATATCATCTTAACTTGTATATAGACATTTCTAGAATGTCTGAAATACAACCGAGTGTCGGCGAGTGACAAATGCAGGCAGTCGACAAGTCAGTCAGCTGAAACAAAGATGTTGCCACTGCTCGCTAATTAATATTATTTACTTCGTGCTCTACGTGATTATTTTATTAGCCGTTGGGAACGCTTGCTATGTAGCATAAACACATTAATGTACATTTTTATTGCAAAAACAAACTTGTAAATCCATTTAGTTATCACAAATCGTGGAAAAAAGATAATTAAAAAGAGAGGAAACAGGGAACGATAGCGATGCCCGCGGGCGCCAGGTCGGACCAGCCCAAACTCTCGTACTGCGTTTAAAAGATGTCTAAATAATTTATGCTTATACTATGTGTTTCACTGTATTATAAGGGAAGTGTCATTACTTCAATATTTCTTAGTAAAATTATGACAATACATCGAATAAGATACATAATTAATTAAAGTTAATAATAATAATTGTGAACTCACAAATTGCACGGGTAGGCAGTAACTCGAGTCAGTCAGACAGTCACACACTCACTGAGAGAGAGAGAGTGTGCAGGGGTAGAGGGAGGACAAGGTAAATGGATATGGGGGATAGGAGGAGGATGGGTTGGTAAGAAGGGAGGATAGGGAACTCACAGGGGGATGGTGTGAGTATACAAAGTAGGAGGAGGATAGGTTGGTAAGGAGGGATGGTTGGGGTAGGTGGAGGATGGGTTGGTAAGAAGGGAAGGTAAGGGTAGGGGGAGTATGGGTTGGTGTGGATGGACATGGGTCGAGGATTGTATGGATGACGGGAAAGATTGGGATGGTGAAATATGCGTGGGTGTGTGCATATGCACCAGAGGATGAAAAGAGTAGGACGGGGAGAGAGGATGAGTGTGTTTTGGGAAGAATTGAATGTCTGAGAAAGATTGATAATGGAAGGAGAGTGGTGATGATGGGAGATATGTATGGAAAAAAGGGAGGTGAGGAAGTGGGAAGTATTGTGGGTAAATGGGGTGTAGAAGGAGTAAATGAGAAGGGTGAGTATCTGGTGGATGTCTGTGCTGAGAGGGGGTTGTTCTTGGCAAACACCTTCTTTCAGCACAAGATGATCCACAGGTATACATGGAAGAGAAAGGATGAGAGCAGAAGAGTTTGATTGATTATTATGTGGCAGTGGATGAAAGGTTAAGGGGGAAGTTTTGTGTTGGTAATTCTGGAGCAACTGAATCCCCCAAACTATTCCAAGCAACAGAACACCATTATTTTTCTTCATATAGTCCTGTTTCCTAGCATACTTTGGAGGAATCAAGGCACTCCAATGTATCAAAAAAGAATTACCACCTTAATTAAGGGACCCTGTGATGTAGTCAGAAAATTGGAGGTTTGCGAGTCCTTCAAATTTTGCCACGAAACATCACCCATATTGAAGGAGCGTGTTTCGTGGCATAGTCAGGAGGAATCACAAGCCTCCAAGTTTCATACAAGATCACAGGGTCGATGCAAAAGTGGTGAGAGAAATTATCCAATGCTCCGACCATTTTGTGTTGTTGGTAAGGATGAAGGTTAGTGCTAAGTGGGAATATGGTAGGAGGGATGAAAGGGTGAGGAAAAAGAGGGAGGTGGCTAGTGGGAAATTAGATGAAGCAGAATATAGGGAGGAATATAAGAGGAGGGTGGGTGAGGTGCTGGGGGATGCAAGGATGGTGATAGGGGAGGGAGTGGGAGTGCATGATGTGTATGAAACATTCAAAACTTTAGTGTGTAAGACAGCAGCAGAAGTGGTTGGGTACAAAGGACAAAAGAGGGGAAAGAAAGGGAGTGCATAGTGATCTGAAGAAGTGAAGGATGCAGTAGAGAATAAGAAGAAGGCTTTTAGGAGAACCCTGCAGAGAAATGTGCCAGAGGAGGTGAAAGAGGGAATACAATGAGCGTAAGAGGAAAGTGAAGAGGACGGTGAGTGAGAGCAAAAGGAGAGTGGATGAGGAATTTGGTAGGAAACTGAGTGAGAAGTTTAGAGAAAACAAGAAATTATTCTGGAAGGAGGTGAAAAGAGAAAGAGGAGAAGGAAATTCTGGTAGCGTGAGAATGAAGAGAGAGGATGGAGTTACTGTGAGTAGAAGTGAGGAAGTGAAAGAAGTGTGGAAGAGGCATTTTGATCGGTTGATGAATGGGGGGACGGGAGGGGAGGCGGTGGTGACATGCATGGGGATGGAGGCAGGAGGTAGACGACAGGATGTACAGGGAGAATTAGGAAGGGAAGAGGTCAGGAAAGCAATAGGAAAGTTGAAGATAGGAAAGGCACCGGAGGTGGATGAAATAACTGGAGAGATGCTGAGGTGTGGGGGGGGAGGAAGTGGTGGAGTGGATGCTGCTTATATGCATATTGGCTTGGAGACAGGGAGAGGTGCCAGAGAACTGAAGGAGAGTCATAATTGTGCCTCTGTACAAGGGGAAGGGGAGTAAGGAGGAGTGTGGTAGCTATAGAGGAATAAGCCTTCTTAGTGTGCCGGGGAAGGTGTATGGGAAGGTTCTTACTGAGAGACTGATAGAAGTAACTGGGAATAAAGTTAGTGAGGAGCAGGGAGGGTTCAGAAAGGGTAGAGGATGTGTGAACCAGATCTTTGCAATAAAATCAACAGTGGAGAAATATATTGGGAAGGGTAGGAAGTTGTATGCTGCCTTCATAGATTTGGAGAAGGCATACGATAGGGTTGATAGGAGAGCTATGACAGATGTATTGAGGATTTTCGGTGTTGGTGGGCGCTTGCTGGAGGGGATTGAGGCTTTCTATAGAGAGGCAAAAGCTTGTGTGAGGGTTGAGGGTGATTTGAGTGAGAACTTTGATATCAGTGTAGGATTGAGGCAGGGGTGTGTCATGTCACCATAGTTGTTCAATATTTTTATGGAAGGGTGCATGAGAGAGATGAAGGCAAAGGTGGAGGGCCTGGGTGCGAAACTGAGGCTGAATAGAGTATCTTGGTTGCAAGCTTATTTGCGGATGACACTGTGCTGCTGGCCGAGAGTGAAAGGGAGTTACAGAGGGTGGTGGATGAGTTTCAGTCCGTGTGTAAGCAAAGAAAACTGAAGGTGAATGTTGGTAAGAGTGAGGTGATGGTATTTGAGAAGACCAAAACAGGAGTAATTGACTTTGCTACACCCTATAGAGTGGCTGTACCAACTGGGACTGAATGTGAGATAACTTTAGGGGGTGAGAGGATGGAGGAGGTGAGGGAATTCAAGTAACTGGGAACAGTTCTGTGTAAACATGGAAGGAAAAATCAGGGAGAGAGCAATGAGGGGCAGGCAGGTCATAATATTACTGAGGAGGATTATGAAGGGTAGAAGTGTGAGTATGGAAGTGAAAAAGGGACTGAGAAATAGTATAATCCTGCCAATACTGACATATGCGTCAGAGACATGGATATGGAGTAGGGCTCATCAGTCTAGAATAGGTGCTGTGGAAATGAGTTACTTGAGAGGAGCATGTGGACTTACAAGGTGGGATGGAGAAAGTAATGAGTGTGTATATGTATGAGAGATGTAGAATAGGTGCAGTGGAAATGAGTTACTTGAGAGGAGCATGTGGACTTACTAGGTGGGATGGAGAAAGAAATGAGTGTGTATGAGAAGTGTGGTATGAGTGAGAAGGCTGTTGGTATTGAGTGTGGAGTGGTTGAGAGAGTGAAGTGTAATACATTGAGATGGTTTGGACATGTAGAGAGAATGCAGAGTGTGGAGTTTATAAAGAAGGTGTATGGAAGTGTGGAGCGGTTGAGAGAATGAAGCATAATACACTGAGGTGGTTTGGACATGTGGAGAGAATGCAAAGTGTGGAGTTTGTAAAGAAGGTGTATGGAAGTGAAGTTGTTGTTGTTGTAGTTCCCCAGACTGTCTGGCCGAGCAGTCCCGAGTCTGGTTGACCGAAGCCGTGCAGATGCTCGGACCCCCAAATGGGAGTCAGGGTGATAGTGAGGTCTGTTTCTTCGAAGGCAGCAGACGAAGGGACTGCTGGCTCACGGGCATGTATCCCTGGGCCAACATTCCCACCGTCTGTAGTCTTCCTTGTTGTGCCACCCAATCGGGGGATCTCGTCGGCTACCCAGAAAGAATGAGAGATAGTAAGGAGACAGACAGAACTGGCCAGGGTGTGGTAGAGGATGCCAGATTCCTCATTTCTGGATAGAACCAGCCCTCACCAGTGTGTTGCTGAGTAGTTGAGATGTGTGCTGGGTAGTTTACTTTAACACATCTTCCCTTTCCAGTGTGAGCTGGGTAGTTGAGAAGTGTGCTGGGTAGTTTTTTACATCAACACATCTTCCTCTAGCCATCAACATGTCTTCACCCAGCTTACAAGGTAGCATGTTATCCTTGCTCTTACAGCCAGGTACCTATTTACTGCTAGGTGAACAGGGACATTGGGGGCTGGGAAAATTATCCAACAATTCCACTGACCCAGGAATTGAACCCGGGATCTCTCGCATGCCAGGCGAGTGTGCTAACCTCTATACCATCAGCACCCCATTGAAGTGAAGTTATGGGACCTGGTGTGAGAGGCAGACCTCCGGTTAGATGGCTGAACAGAGTGGAAGAGTATGTGAGAGAGAGAAGTGTGAGGGGAGAGGGGGGATGGAGAAAGTGAGGAGGGAGTGCGTTAACAGGGAAAACTGGAGACTCCTCTGCCGTGACCACCCCTTTGGTGGGAGTTCCCGGAGGGAGCGAGGCGTCGGAGCTATAGATAGATAGATAGAACAGGACACATAACAAAACACAGAAGGACACACACACACACACCAGGACACATAACAAAATACAGAAGGAAACACACACACACATACAACAGGACACATAACAAAACACAGAAGGAAACACACACACACACACACACACACACACAACAGGACACATAACAAAACACAGAAGGAAACACACACACACACAACAGGACACATAACAAAACACAGAAGGAAACACACACACACACACAACAGGACACATAACAAAACACAGAAGGAAACACACACACACACACAACAGGACACATAACAAAACACAGAAGGAAACACACACACACACACACACACAACAGGACACATAACAAAACACAGAAGGAAACACACACACACAACAGGACACATAACAAAACACAGAAGGAAACACACACACACACACAAAACAGGACACATAACAATACACACAAGGAAACACACACACACACCAAGACACATACCAAAATACAGAAGGAAACAACACACACACACACCAGTACACATACCAAAATACAGAAGGAAACAACACACACACAAACTAGTACACATACCAAAATACAAGACGAAACAACACACACACACACCAGTACACATACCAAAATACAGAAGGAAACAACACACACACACACACACACACACACATAACAGGACACATACCAAAACACAGAAGGAAACATTACAACACACACACATACCAAAACACACACACACACAGCAGGACACATTAAGACAGACTCAAAAATATCAGCCTACTTAGTAACAATTACTTTCAGTACCTCAGTGTAAAAAACGATGGCGAAGGACATGGATAGTGAGACGTATTAGAATTTAGACAGGAAGATAGAGGGAATCAGTGATGGGGTGACAGAGAGGAGGGTAGGAACTTAAGAAGGAGTGGGAGAGAGGGGGGGGGGGGAGTGAGTACGGATGGACCGGAGTACAGGAGGGAGGGAGGAAAGGCGAGGCGGTAAGAGAAAGAATACTGACGTCACTCCATAAATTTCGCGATTTTAGACCAATGGCGAAAGAACGATTAGAAGATCAGTGACGATTATAATTATTTTGTATAAATAAATTTCCTTGTATAAGCATACTACAGAAGCAGATGAAGAAGCGAGCGGTGTGTGATTGTTATAATCCATAAAAAAATCTTTTGTAATTCTTGCCCGTGTGGAGAAATAGATGCATGATGACTCAGCAGTTCCCCTGCTTACCACTCATTCATAACAGTTTAACCTAGCAAACTCAGATACATAATCAACTACTATTTAGAACTCTCGCTGTTAAAAGCAATATGTTGAATCGTACGTTTGGCAGCTACCGGCGCCATCCCACCTGGAGACAGGCGCCTGGCAGAGAGGCTAGAAGCCGCTAGATAGACCGGAGAAATGGTGATAGTACCACACTCTTTTCAACTTTTCAAAGTTATTCTATAACGTACCTACATCTAAACTATACCCATAGAATGCTTAAAAAATGTAGTTTCTTAAGCGAAATAGTATATTTTATTATTATTTACCAATTCTCCATTTTAATCTAATATTTCAGTACGAGAATAACTTTTCGCATATTCTCCATGGCAGTCGTACATATTATACCTGTAATATCTTTCTTAATAGGGAACTGAACACTTTTTGGCATATATCAGTTAAAAGCTAAGAAAATTTGGCCTCTAATGAAGTCTGAAATACCACAGTATATGTTATACTGTGGTCATATCAAGTTGATGAAGTGAAGTAACGGTCAACAGATTATTCGTGTTTACCTTACGAGTGACATTATTACCTATACTTTAAAGGCAATTATCTCGCTTAAGTAGGCGTGGCGCTCGACTGGTTGTAACACTCAGTCACTCATATTATGTTACATGTTATTAGATAAAGTGAGGCTTACCATGCATGACATACGAAGGAAAGTATTATCTATATGTAATTAGAGAATAAAGAGAGAGACTGCAAACGGAGCAATAAGCCTACTCCACGCCACAGCCAGCTTGTCACTGAGTGAAGTACGACTGTAGTACTGTACGAACTACGAAGGTTCGTACAATATGTACTGTCCTTCGCTCCCACAGGCAGTTACAAGTGCACAAGTTGCCACTTGTCCAATTTTTTCTTTTTCTCTAATTACATATATACAATATTTTCCTTCCATATGACATGCATGACAAACCAAACTGTCTGTATCTAATAATGTATAACATATTCTGTTTGTAGGAAACTTATAGTCACAAATAAAAGAAATAAAATAATTTTATATAAACCTTGTTGAAATCGGGAATGACACCTTCGCATTAAACGTCTTGTATATCTCTTATATTTATATTTATCTCAAATCTGACGCCATTGTCATTTTCACGAGAAAATTGTGGATAAGAATTAATGTTATATGTTCATATGAATCTTATTGATGCAGCAAAAAACATTTCAATGCAATAAGTGGTATAAATATTTTCAAGCCGCATTTTGGGTTAAACTCGCAATAAGAATTTTTCTTTGGGCTGTATTATAATCTGGAAAACATGTTTAAGTTCAAAATTTAATGCAGAGGGTAATTCTATAACAAAAATATACATAAACAATATAATAGTCAAGTTATACGGAAATTAATAGAGATGTGTGGTGTTGTAAGTGTAGAGTCAATGCTTACAGAGAAGGACAGGTAAAGCGAGAGTCACGGCAGCCAATCCCAGAACTCCATTCATATCTCGGGCTAGGCTCACCATGGACTCGGTCGAGCGGCTGGACAAGTAAAAATAAACGGAGTATACTGTACAGTACTGTGCATTTAAAGGAACTCTACTTCTTGTGTACAGTCACTACAAATAAAGAGGTCACAGGGAGTCTTATCACAGTTTAAATGAAACAGCCGGTTACAAAACAAACATTGAATTAAACTATGTTCTGAAAACTTTGGCATTCTACATTTACAACATAAAAGAATATCATAAAAGTTGATATTTGCAGGGGTTAAGTTGGATTGACTAACAGGAAATGGGCTCATTATTCCTTCCAAAAAACATTTTCCAAGGTGGCTCTTCATCTCATCTTGAATAAAATTTTGTGTCTCAGGTGACAGGCCAAAACAAAGACTTGTAGCACAGGCAATAGCAAACAAACCACAATCTGAAGATCCTCTTTGCTGTTTAATACTTGCTAACTCTACTCTAATTGATGTGCTTTGACAGTCCATCAAGGCAGCCACCTGGCAATTGAACTTATCAGAGGTTTCCAGCCGACTGCTTTTCAAGCTGTCATAAATTTTAATCGTGTTACTATTACACTGAACGTTACTCACTGTAAGCCAGTGGTTACCGTGTACATTCAAAATCTGAACAAATTTAGCTTTAGGAGTTTTAACATGTACACAGTCTTTACTTTCAAATACAACAGTCGACTGGAAACCAGAGATGGTAGGAAAACTGTTCCCAAGCAAACACTGTGCATGATCTATATGTGTATCATTCAACCACTTTCCTTCAATGGAGATTTCCCTCGCTGCTACACATGGATCTCCATGGCCAGGGGCTAAGTGGACGTCACGCTGCTGAACTGTCACCAGATTTTCTGTATCAGTTGATACAACCCCGTGTTCCAATCCAGCAGCCGACCTGAAGACAAAATTTTGTTATCTGAGAGGTCCATGTGGTGACAAGGTGTGATGGTGAGCAATCAGTGTGTATAGGAGACAAGTAACATGATAGAACCCGATGGAATGAAGTGTATAATGAGTGAAAAGGAGCACACTGAAATAGATTTTGGAGAGGATGAATGGAGGAGAGTTTAAGGAATTATCAAAAGTGGGGTTTTCAGGTGTAGTATTATACAGAACCTGACCTTAACTACTAAACCACTACTTTATGCCAAGGCATACAAACTTTGCATCATGCAGCTGACTGTGGAGATAAGGACGTAGCTGGCTGTAGGAAACACGTCTGTTGAGTTTTTTGCCATTCTTCACAGTCTCTAAGGCCACTCGCTGATTACAGTCTATGTCCAGGATTCTGAGAATGAAAATGAGACAACATGAATGTGGTAAAAAAATTAAACGTTTTTCAAATATGTTCCGACGAGGGCTCAAACCCACGTCAATAGGTACAACGTACAGCCAATCAAACCATTACACCAAACTGATAAAATCTTATGAATCACCTAAAATTAGAAGTAATTTCCTGGATGAACACTTACTTGTATGGACCAGTCCACTTCGGTTCCATCTTCCCACCCTTCCGTGACTCGTTCCGAAGATTACTTTGGAGAACATGCATCCCAACACTAAGGTCATATATCTTGCTTCCCTTCTTCTTTCTTCGGTTATAATCAGCCGTCTGTTTTTCTTGTGCAGCAGTAACTTTCTCTTCACGCTACAAAGAGAAAATATAAAACGAGGAAAATATAACATTTTGATTAAAAATGTTACAGACAATATGTTTCATGGGAAAAAAAAGGTAATGATTTAATACCTTGATGTGTACTTCTTGACGCTTCTGGTCTTGATGCTGCAAAAACAATGAAACCTCTTTAGCAGTGGGCAGACTAACCAAACCTTCAAGAGACTGAAATATAAAAATTAAATAGAAAAAATGAAGTAGAAATATCCATATGCTCATTAAATAGCAAAAGGATAATTTGTTCTTTTAAGGGTTGAAGGACTCTCAAAATGAATGTAGCAGTACTCTACTTACACAGCTGGTGTCAGTGCTTTCATCTGCAGGGCTTAGGCCTTCTTCCTCCACCTCAAGCTCCATATCATCCTGAAAATCAAGCACCGATTACAAGGCGATTAACACAAAGCCTACATATAAAGCACTAAGTCTATTTCATTGGCTTTGAGCAGTGGGATTTTGGGATTTTATTTGGAAATATGGCAATATTTTGTTGGTATGTATGTTCTTTCTTGTATATCATCAATGTATATTGGCATGATTTGGACTTATAACATATTATAAGAGTGTTGTTCGCATCCCAAAACTCTGAAAGTTTGTTAATGAAGGCATAAGTTAAATGTTTATCTCAACATTTAACAATACAAGACACATCCTGTTAGTCTTTGCTTAGACGATATGAAATAGACTATTACATTACTGGCTTATGCCTCATATTAAATACTGCTACTTGCAGAAACACAAAGCCAAGATTGTTAAGCCTTATTTATCAGAATCTATAACTGATACAAATGAGAAAGCAGGTTACCTGATCGATTGGTCTATGCTGACGACCAAACATCGAATGGTATGGTGTGAAGCCTGTGCTCTTCTGTTTTTGAGCGCGCATGCTGTAGGCAACTTCCTCGAGGTAGTCTGGCCAGTCACTCATCTTGGTGTTGCACAGTTTAGCAAGCCTGGTCTTCAGTGTCCTGTTGGTCCTTTCCGCCAATCCGTTCGTCTGCGGATGATACGCTGATGTGACACGCCTCTTGATGCCGTAGGCCTTACAAAGTTCATCATTAACCTGAAATATTAAACAAAAAGTTAGTTCATCAATCAAAGAAGTAGACACAGTGATAATATAATTCTCCACCATGACAAGTGTCTTATTTTAGTTACCTCCCATTTGAGGGGGATATAACAAAGATGGCTTGCTGCATCTCAATTTTTTAGCATCATATTGGCTCTTCTAGTAATTGAGCTAGCAAAATTATAAACCTACCCAAATACATAGAAACAAAACTCCTTCAGTAATGTTATGATACACATTTCCTTTTTCTAAATGTCACTACTAAACAAGTGAAAGATACAACAGCAGCACAGCTTACCGATGCACAAAACTCACGTCCCTGGTCTGACAGTATCCTCCCAGGTTTGCCCCACCTAAAGAAAAATACAAATGGTTAAACACATACTGTAGATATATGGACACACCTCAAACTCTCATACTGCAATATATACAGATTACGAGTACCCAAGTCTCTATAATTTCATACCAATTATCTACAACAGGAAATAATAAAATTTAATTTTCAAAAATTTACCTGTGAATAAAGGACCGTATGCACTTTGACACCCCAAAAGCACTCTTATCTCTTAGAGGGAAGAAATCCACAAACTTGGTGTAGAAGTCCACAAACGTGCATGCATACCTGAACCCTTCATCACTAACAGGCAGTGAACATAGATCATATTAAATGATCAAAAGCAAGTACAATACACATCAAAACAAAGCATCAAGAACCAGCAAAGCATCAAGAACTAGCAAAGCATAAAGCATAGATTTTGCAGGCACATTCTGGAGAAAGTTTTTTTTAAATTAACATGCACAGAAGTTTGGATTTTTTTATGCATATCTATCTCAAACCCTTTTCAAGAAAGAGCACAATACGAGCAAAATAATATACAGTACATACAAGCACACAAAATCACCCTATTCTAGTATTTTTGTCTCATTCACAAATGCATATATGCAAGACAGAGCATGCACCCAAGCACCACAGAACCAAGCCATGAGAAGTAAAGCTGAACTACAAGTCAACATAGGCAGTTGCAAGTTGCATGAAAACTCAGTAATTGTTTGATTAAGAATACATAACTGGGTAATTATGACCTACAGCAAAGAAGCTCCTCAACCAACAAAGATGAAACAATGTTAATATATTACTCACCAATCAGGTCTACACCAAGTAACTCTAAGGGTTCCTTGACCTTAATGGGACGCATTTCTGGGGCCTGAATCTTCAGTGGTGTATACTTCTGGCACTGACTGCAAGTAGAAATCTGGAAAAAATGTTAAAATTACTGGAGAGCAATAGAGCATTGGAATTAGAGAGTAATGCATTCAATATTGAATGAACACTTTACTAGAATCCCACTCAATACATATACACTTATCAATGTATTTGTGTCATGTTATGGTCTACACAAGAAACACACACACGTACATGTGTATAACCACATACATAATGCTGGATGTCCTGTGTCATGTTCCTCCAATAGTACACCTTGGAGATCTTCTCATATGTAGCATTCCAGCCACTGTGCCCTCCAACAGGACTGCTATGGTACAAATTGAAGATTATGGGCAGGTCGTTAAAATTCCTCAGTACCTTCCTTCTACTTGCTGCAGCTTGTATGAAATAAAGCGTCTTGTCTGAAAGTATAATAATGAAAGTAAAACATATGTAAGTTAAGAAATTCCACGTAAAATACATATCACACTAAGTACACATACAAGATTCTCATAATGTTCTTTGGTATTATTATAGAAGGACTGTGTTCTTGGCTAGGGCCGCGCAGTGTTACCACATTCGACTAGGTCTCGGGAATTTGCCCCGGTCACTTTATGATAGTTTACACAGGTTATATCCCGGTAGTTTGCCCAGGTTAGGTCCCGGTAGTCTACTGTGGTCTAGGTTAAGTTAGTTTAGGTCAGATTAATTTCTAAATTATGTTTGTAAAACGGGGCATCTCCGAGAGAAACCCCATAGATGAAAAATGTCTTAGAATTGTCCAAAATTGTGGGTAATGATATTAAAATATACAATATAGTGAACCCAGTACTTTTACTTTTTATAAACATACGGTACCAATTTAATAAATGCAGCTCCCTACCACTAAGAAACAGGATTTAATACATTACAGAATTAAAGAAGCTTCTATCATTTAATTTTCTCATAAACATTAAGTTATGTTTTCGTAGGTATAAACTTATTTCAATTTATCTCAATTATCCATCTGGGTGAAAAAGTCCATTATCTGTGTACCATTCATATCTACTGTATATACCACCCACGAGGGTGAGACAAAAAAACGAGGAGATGGGAGAGTAATTTCTCTATACGGTACATTACTTGACTGTCTAGTTTCAACACCACAATCTAGAGATGTCAGAGAGGGCAGCTCCTACAAAATAATATAAATTTTGGCTGTCCATGTGATAAGTAGATATTTAATTACCATACCTAAAGTAAATAAATATATAAATAAATAAAAAATAAGAGAATAAAACAACAGTACAAACACTGATTGGGTTTAACCCTAGAGGTTTGTCAATTTCATAAAAAAAACTGCTGATAGGTTTCTCCCAAAACAGGTACCGGTAAATCTTGCGATTATCTGCGTCCTCGATTTTCACACTTTCTGGGAACCAAAATTGCCAGTTTCTTTTCCTTTTTTATTTTGTAGACTGTTTTCTTTTGTGGAAATATGTAAAACGAATTATTATTATTTGTATGTATTTACTTTCATATTTTTTACATTGAAACAGGAGTGCAGCTTTCCTAGCGGCTTCCCGACTCTGCATGCATTGTTGCCAGATACAGGGATACTTCCAAGTTTTAGGCTAATTTTGTCCACACTTGGGAAATCGTAGGAAAAATGTACAATAAGTAGTCCAATTGGGCGGGAAACTCAATACAGTAATATTAAAATAATTCCACTGAGTATTGATAAGGGAAACCGAATCCTACCTAACCTAACCAGTAGTTCGCCGGTGCAGATAATCGCAATATTAGCTCAGGTACCTAATGTATAATAGATTATAAAATAACTTGCCTGCTTCATTCCATTCAAATGATGATGAACGCCTCCAAATACGCTTCCTCTCGGCATTCGTGATTCCATCAACATGTTGTTTTGTCTGCTGGTAAAATATCACCCTCTCATGTAACACATCATCCTCAGCAAACCTCTTCCTGCCGGCCAGGATATATTCTTCCACAGAGTTGTTTGATCTGTTAAATAAATAGTTCATAACATTCAGACATATACAGTATTTATCAGCTGCCATAGGTACATCATAAATATCCCAGGTAGAAATTAAAGATTTAGGTTAGAGGCCATGTACTGTATATGTAACTTTCTAAAGAACTGGTTGCTGAAAAAATGAGAGAGAATAGTCAGGAGTAATGTTGCAAAAAAAGAATCTCAAACCTGCCATATATATATATATATATATATATATATATATATATATATATATATATATATATATATATATATATATAACTTCTTTGTCTAATAATACAGTACAATATCTTAAACAGTATATAACAGATAAATGATTTCCAAATCTGCTTAGTGTGATCACCTATTCACATTTTACAGCTTTCCATGTTTATGCAATACATAGTAGAAGCTTCCCAGTTTAAGGTTTATAATTATAACGGTATCACTATAGGCAAGCAGATTCATATGAGGTTCTATAAGCTTCCTACTGCCTAACCGTTCGTAGCTAAATTTATCATTAAGACACTTATTACACTAAAGCAATATTTGCTGCTTAACATGACTTTTAACTTACAGGTATAAAGTAACAAGCCACCACACCGGATTATTATAGAATCTTATATTATTAAAACTTTCCCAACTTGGAATCTTTCAATGTATCTGCCTACCATGCGGTGCTCAAGTTAGTTATCTCATAAAACACATAACGGATTACTCATACCATAGACTTAATATATGAAAATAAATAGCTTACTTACGTCAAAGCCATGATGATCTGAGTAGTAGTAGTTACTTCACTCACTGTTAGAGAACGAGCAACAAAAGTGCAAAAGATCGGAGCAACAGGGACTCGAGTGTAAAACTGTGCGCGAGTGTATCGGTGTAACAATCACTGTAATGCTTTTGGTTTTGGGAGATAACCTTTTCAACGGCCCCCCTGTCGTCCTCTTTCTTCTCTGTATTGGTTAGAAATTTCTCCTGATTCTAATTTTCTTCTTTGTTTTCTCTCATTATCCACATATCATACAATATTTCTTTATATTTTCTGTCTCTTCTTGGCTGTCTAGCTCAAACAAAGCTTTTCCAATTATTCTGTCGTTATCTTCTTCAAAGAAGTGTAAATGTTTGCTAAATTGGCAACGCTGCTCTCTTGCCATCGTGACCACAGAGCTAAAAACATAGAGCGCTTAACCCTGTGTTATTAGATAGGGGAGGAGTGTCACAACAGGCGAGCGCTCTATTGTATAGATACTTGCCCATTGAACTCCCGTACGTACTTGTATAGTATGTTTCTTTCCACAGTTATTGACATTTCCCTGATTTGTAAAGCATTGTATCTTGTTATCTAATTATAAAGATTTTGTTAAATCAATTAACAAGGCTCAGATAATGTCCATAGGGAAAATTATGCAAAGAAATTAAACTTAAACTGGTTTATTAAACAAGACAAATATATATAACTGTAATCTGTCTCCCTCTCCCTCCACTTACCTTACATACATACATACATATTACTCTAGTGTGACATTGATACATACATACATATTACTCTAGTGTGACATACATATATATTATTCTAGTGTGACATACATACATACAGTCGTGGGGTGGGATCTTCAAAGCATCGTAAGTTGGTGGCGCTACGATCACCTTTACTATCTCGTAGCCGCCATATTTGATCGTGGCTTACGAGGATCATAAGTTGGTATCTCCAAAGCTTCATAACCTCCCTCGTAGCTCACGATGATAGCCTCGTAGTGAGCGTCGCTGCCCGTTTCGTTCCGTGTGTTTTGTTCATCCCGCCACCCAGCTGACTGGCTCTCACCCAATCACAATGAAGGAAACAATATGTCCTTGGTACTGTAAGCCAATCATAACGTAGTATTACAATGTCAACAAATAAACATTGTCTCAGATGTCAACACCACCGGCTGATAGAGATGACACAGTCACCAAGTTACATCAGACAGGAATTACAGCAAAAGACAGGTAAGGGAATTATTATACTGTGTTGATAAACATTTAACACAACAATGGAGATAAGGCAGCTGCCCCCCCGGGCATATTTTTAATATCACGCCAATCACTGGTATATTGTATATAGATTTTTGGTTAGGTTAGGTTTGGCTAGTTTAGTTTAAGATAGGTTAGGTTACGTACTGTAAATCAAGAACAGCATGATACAAATAGTTTACTGGTAGCTGGTTGTCATGAAAATAAATCAAAGACATTGACTGAGAGGACATTATATTGTTTTAACTTCTACTGTCACTGTTTTATTTCCTTTACACAGTAGTTTCTATATTAATCGCAAAATCTGTACAGTTGATTGCCATTACCAAGTAACAGGCAGAAATATACCATATGTAGTGAAATCTGGCAAGTGCAATATAATAACTAAGACTTCAAACAGTTTTATTGAAAGACAGATCAAGGAAATAAATTATATAAGCATTATTTATATTATGGATTCGGCTGTTGGCATGGGCACACATAGGTTGAAAGATGGGGGGGAGTGTCCATTGCCTGATTTAGATACAGTACCATTTTAATATGATAACCAGCAGGTATTGTAATTTATTCTGCTTGGTTCTGCTTTGTTATTGAATTATGTACCATTTTCCGTTATATTTCAGGTGGTGACACTAGTGACACAAAGACATTCACCCACATAGAAGAGGCTATGGCTCAAGTCATTGAAGAAGTGCAAGTGTCGGGTATTTCTGTGGACTCCAAGACCCAGGCAGTATGTACAGTATATAACAGTAAAAAATATCCTGCTGTTCATCTAGGCTAGTAATATGGAAATCTTCCCTCATTGGCACTATGTGAAGTAATTACACTGAGAGTTTATATATATAAAACATACATTTTGAGCAGCATTACCTCTCAATTCCATTCAAAGTTAAACAGTGCAAATCATAAGGCCTTAGTCCTAGGAACAAATATACAAGATGTTCTCATATATCCATACCTTCAGTAAATACGGTACATGTACAGTGATGACCCAATATACAGGAGTCAAGTACATAGTGATTTATACATTTTGTGTATCATATAAATAACTCCTGTTAGCAGTTCATGTAGTCGAAAAAATTGGAGCCATGTTAATCAAAACTAAATTTGTGATGCTTTGTTAGATTCCATATGTATCATATGAGTACTTTAACCAAGTAAAAATTGCAGTACTGCTGCTGTACTTATATGTATGACTAATTATATACTGCTTTCTTTAAGAGTGACTTTACAATTTTAATTCATAACGATAATCCTTAATATTTCTCTAAAATTATATGAAAGTTGCTAATTTTTATAATTTCATAATAAGGTGATGTGGATGACTCAGGACTGCCATCAAGGGCCCCTTCACCTAGACCTGGGCCAAGTTGGCAGGACTTCGGGCCAGTTACAGTGGAAGACTGTGAAGTTTTGACTGGCGACAGCTTGCCGAAGCTGGTAAAACCTACCACCAAGTGAGGAGCATTCGTACCAAAGCTCTGTAGCCTCAAGTCGCCCTTCCTCTAGGTCAGCTGGAGGTGTGACAGCTCATCTGGAAGCTACACTAGCTCCAGATATACTAGTTGTCCATAAGACTATAAGGGATATTTTGATGGATCTTGCAGAAAATATAGCCACAATATCAGAAACTTTGGTGAACATTAAAAAGGCTACCGAGAAAAGGTGATTTGTTTTCAAGTGTGTTTTGTTGTGTGTGTGTGATTTTTTTTTTTAATGATTAGTGTGGTTTAAGTTGTGTTATATTTTGTGACAGAGTTATTAGTGTGCAAGTATGTTTTTAGTTGTGTGGTTTGTGTGTAGATTTCAATCTAAATTATTGTTAACTTCTGCTTATGTTTTTTAAGAAATTACATTATTTATTTTCATTATATATTTTGTCTTTCAAATATAGCTTTTAACATTCACATTTCATGTTAGATTTATTATCCTTTGAGTAAAATCAACTTTTTGTTCATGTATTCTTATCTTTGGCTAATAATATTAATGTCTTAGTTTTATTTACATATCAAGGTTCGAAGATTAACTATAAGGATATACTTATGCTGTACTGTGGCTTTAATCTTATTGTATTTTAATAATTTCTCTGCCATATTTGTGATATGTCCAAGCAATGTGAAGAGTGCCAAACAAGTACTGTAGTCATTAAGGAATTGGTGTTTTTTTGTTTTCAGTCATTGTTGGAAAGTACATGAGTTCAAACAGCTTTCCAATATCATAAATTTGCAGGTTTTTACTCAGGTATATATAATGTAATGAACTGTGATAATGCAGGAAACTAATAGTACAAATAGCTAGGGAGGTATCATGGATTTCTGTAAACTTTACAGGTGTCATATGTAAATAAAATGTAGGTTTTTTTATAGTCTATAATTAAAACATTTAGAAAAACCAATACCAGTCACATATTTGTTATATGCTGTTGAAAAGCATTTATTTTAGAAAAATACAAGTCTTATGTAATATGAGAACAGGTGAAAATTATGTATTAAATTATACTGTCCAATAAAATTAATTGAATTGGTTGGAAAGGTTCATGTACGGTACATGTTATTGAGACTTTTACAACATGATAATATTTGCATTAGTTAATTCTGAGACATATTTTTGTCTTTAGATTCGGGAATATGGTCAACCTTTTACACATCTCCAGTATATATCAGTAGGTATATAATTCCAGTTATTTAAATGTTACCAGCTCACACATCACATTAATGTGCTTGTAATATTTTCATTAGAAAGTCAATCAATCATAAAGAAGTTTATTAACCTTAAGAATATCCACTTCATGCAAAGGACTATGGATTAAAGACTCATACTACATGGATTAAGTTAGGTCTAACTATGCAATGGAGAATTTCTGCTTTGTTTGCAGGTAACTGGAAGCCACTTTCCTGCAATTAGTAAGTCACCATTATATCCTATTATTCTTAAACACTCCAAAAGTAATGATACACAAAAAAAGTATTTGTAACTTTCTATTTCACAGTGCATCAGTTTAAATTGACACTTGCAGCTCCATTCTCCTAAGCTGCTCACTGAATCCCCTCCTCTTGTTTATATTTACCGATAAGTGACAACAACAACAACCATTATGTCGCCTGTGTCGGCCGCGCCAAGTGTAAATAAACTCAAATCTCACTATTTACGGGTTGTTTATCGACTACGCGACCCTGGTATCAGCCTAAAGGGTGCTTTTCAGTTCTCGTAGCGCTACGAGCAAATATGGCGCATAATGGCGGACGGAAACTCCCTTACTAGGCTTTGAAGATACGATCGTAGTGGTTATGAGCAACTTACGAGCAAATATGGCGCTACGAGAATCATAACTGCGGTTACGATGCTTTGAAGATCCCACCCGTGGTCAATAATAATCATCCACATATGGGTAACTTTAACAATTTACTGTGTAATGTTTTCCTGTTCACATACTATTTTATTGTTTTAAGTAGTGTGTAGCTGTTTGTATTAAATTAAACGATGGCACTATACCTATTTATTGGAATGTTTATCAGCTAAGGAACAGAGGGAAGCTGTCAAAATCTTACGTGAGTTACTCCTATATGGATGATTATTTTTGACCATGGCTGTACATTCATACATACATATTACTCTATAGTGTGACACACATACATACATATTATTCTAGTGTGACATATACATGCATACATATTACTCTAGTATGACATACATACATACACACATTCTAGTGTGACATGCATATATACACACATATTACTCTAGTGTGACATACATACATACATACTGAACAATGTAAACATAAAATACTTATCATAATAGAGATTAAGTACGTTGTATATATATATTATAAGAAGGTGACTGTAGATGAGATCCAACGATAGTTTTGTTTATCTAACTCATTTCACCTATTAACCGAAATGTATTTATATTTAATCAGCCATTCACTGATATATCGGTTAAAGAAATACTTATTCATATATTGTGAGTCACTATAATGTAGTTAATATACCATATCATCAATAAAAGACCGAATAAATGAAATAATATCTTACCCTGGCATAAGCTACCAGGCTGGCGGGTTGAGGGGAAGGGCAGGTATCATGGCCGCCAACCCACTTCCGGTGGCGACACGCCAGGGGAGGGTGGCGAGCTCTATGTTTTTAGCTCTGTGATCGTGACTCGTGCGCCTGGCACCTTCAACCCCTACGCATGCGCAGTTGATACGTTCCAGTGGCATTCCACTTCCTACTGCTACACCGGCTGACCCAAGGATGAGAGACAGTAAGGATAGTTCACTGAGCACTTGTTTTACCCACAATGCACCGCGCCATACAGCCGTGACGTCACTGGAGACCCAAACACGGACGCACAGAGGAGTTTTGCCTTGGCTTTGCTTGTATCTCAGTGACTCCAGCTTTTTTCTCTATATGAACAATGACAAGGTGTGCTGTTTACGGGTGCAATAGCAATAACAGGAGCAAGAAACAAGAAAATTGCCATTTTTATCGATTTCCAAGGACAAAATCAGTGTTAAAACAGTGGAATAATTCATGCTATCGGGCAGATAAACTAAACCCAGAGACTGCCAGAGTTTGCTCCCGTCATTTTAAGGCAGCAGATTACAAACAGAATTACAGCATCAAGAGGAAGCTCCTGAACAAGTCTCCACAGGCAACGAGATCAGTGAAGGCTGATGCTGTACCTTCGCTGTTTCTCCCAAAACAGGAGGATGATTCAGGTAGGCAATATGGACTCTTATCTGTTACTGCCAATACTTTCGGTATAAAACTTATTGTGCAAAACTTACTAAATATCATCTTTCATTTGCAATTAGTAGGAGCTGACAAATATTTCTTGATGGTGCTTGTTAACAGGTTAAAATAAGTCTTGGCCAATTCTATTGTGCATAGATATGGGCTGCCCCTAATCTTTATTGAAAGTAAGGTTTATATGAGCCATATAATTGAAATGTGACAAGACAGCCAACCAGGTAAGATAGGCCAATTTTATGAAAGTTTTATAGGTTATTTGGTTATTGGTACATTGTGTATGGTTGGTTTATACTAACGTTAGGTGGCAGGTAGATTGGGACCATTTCTTAATATTTTCAGTTTTTATAAATGACTAGTTTGGTAGGGAGGTGGAAAATATATCCATACCAAAAGAGCAGAAAGGTTTTCCATCTTGATCATACAAATAAATTGCACCACCAGATTGTCTGATTTAATTATTTTCCTTTTTGCAGAAAGTGCAAAACACCGTGGGCGCAGAGCTGAGGAAAAACAGAGGCGCCAGCTTTTGCAAGATTTGCTCAGTGTTTCTGGTAGGAAGAATTTTATGACTTTTTAAAATTGATTTTTATTAAAATTTTTACTGTCTTGCTGAAATATAACATCTCAATCAGTGAGTTACATATGGTATATAGGGTATATTATATATTCCTTTAGTTGAAAATATATATACAGTACAGTGAATATTTTCTGTATTCTCTGCAAGACAAGTTCTCTTTCACTCAACAGACACATCATAAGAAGATTCAGCCCCTATTGAAACTGCTGTTGCTGGAGGAACTCAACAACATGAACTTTATTTTTCCGGTAAGAGAAATGCTGATTCATTATTATCTTTCTTCATTTATTAATTCTACTCTAATTGTGTCATATTTTTAATTTACTAGTTATTTGAATTGCATTTAATCTAACTCTAGAATCATGAATTATACTGATCTGTCATAAATTATATGTATAATTATTTATATACATATATTTATCTATGATATTTCTTGATGGAGTATTTTACATTTCCCAGATTGCGGCATTGTCACTTCGGATTCCTCCGAGCAAGCCTTCATGCTGACTTCCTTCCCAACTCACCACCTTTGCCAAGATGTTTTGAAACCTTAGAAACCTTTGCTTAAGATATTGGGATAGGTGGCTCATGGGTTTTAGTTTTATGGCATAACAATGCTAGCATGTACAGTTGGCCTGATGAATTCTTATACACCACTGTGACATCAAGGGTTCGCAACAACTAGAAAATGTAGTTAATTTCCTAACACCAAGCTTATCTAGTAATGTTATTTGGTTGATACTTAAATCAGTCAACAACATTAGAGAAAATTATCAAGGGTAGTACAGTATTTGGGAGCACTTACACAAGTACATTGGGGTAGAATAGGTTGATCTTGTCACTTGTTAGAAATTCTAAAGTACAGTACAGTACTGTAGACAATAGTGATAGACTAAGGACTAGTCACTGAGAAATAAGTTTAAGACTTGGAGTAGTCCTGTATGTATTTGCCATACATGCCCATCCCACCTCAATGTATTACATTTCACCTCCCCAACCATCCCACACACAATCCCAATTGCCTTCTTACTCATGCTGCAATCCCAATTGCCTTCTTACTCATGCCACACCTCTCATTACTTTCTCCATCCCACCTTGTATTGGGAAGGGTAAGTTAACATTATAGTAGTGTATATTATACAGTATACTGTACTGTATTTGTCAAGAAATAGTCACTAAGGATAGCTTTACAGGATGCTTTTTCTCTAGGCCTTTGTGTTAAGTAACCTTTCACTTTACAGAATTGGCACCTGACTCTTATGAAGCTCCTACCCAAACCTCTGCTGTTGGAGAGACTCTATTAACACCAAGAGTTAGAAACAACTATAGAAGGTAGCTCTGCTTCATCAGGTGGACATAATCTGGCATTTTGTTGGTCCTGTTGTGGTTTCCTACATTCTGGGAATAATAATGTGTATGTCCTACAACAGCAGCTGTCTGAGGTGTCTCTAAAATTGGAGAAAGTAACAAAAATTAAAAGACAGTTAGAACTAAATTTAGAGGAACTACGAGCAAAGGAAAGAAGTTTAGAACAAAGATTAATGGAGCTTGTTGGAGAAAATGGTGACATCAAAAAGAAATTGTTAAAACAAACCTTAGACAATGATGTTCTGCTTAAGGAAAATACAGAGTACAAAAATTTGGTATTAGAGTACAACCTTGAAAAAGCAAAACAAACTTATGCCAATAAACCTATTATACCAGCATCTATGACTATATGTATCCTCACGGCCTTGTTATGCTTCTGTTTTGTTCTATGTGCTAGTTCCCCCTTTATTAGTCTGTTTCCTTATACCATCTGTGTAGTAAATGTCTTCTGAGGTCTGGTACTGTACTAGTTTAAGTATTGTTGGATTATGGTACTAAATCATATTCCAGTTGTGTGAACACTTTATGTGCTTGAATTTTTAAAAACTTCAGAGTTATCATTGCAAGGGAAGAATAGTTAGATGCAAATGAGCATGAGAGGGTAAGATGCAGCATATAAATAATTTCTGTAGCACTCAGTACATGGTTGAATGTCATACTTGATAATCATAGTTCCTGGCTTGTACAACAGCTTTAAAATGTACAGTTTATTATAGTAGCTGTATTTTTGTAGGAAGAACTGTTCCATGCTGACTTTTTACACTATGGGTGAGAGGTTACACACTTGATTCATTTAGATTTGCTCACTTTTTTCACTCGCCTCTGTATTTAATACTGTACTTTAGAGTTCAAGGAAATAAATTACTCGTGTCTACTTTTATGTTCTTACCTATTTGTATTTCTGTACATCTTTGTTTCCTCTTCTTTTAATTAATTTCTTACTGTGATCTCTAATTGTAGGTATTCCCTGTTGACACAAGTTTTCTATATCCTTACTATTCCATACTACTGCAGCATATTCTAAGGTAGGCCTTATAAAGGATGTAATTATTTTCTTGACCATTTCTTCATCTATATAAGTGAAGGCCACTCAAGTTTGCTAACAATGTATACATTTTTCTCACTTTTTCATTTATATGATCATCTGGTGTCAATTTCTTATTTATCGTTACCCCTAAATCTCTTTCTTTCTCTGCTTTATTTAATATTTTATTTCCAAGCTTGTACTGCCAATTTGGTCTTCTCTCACTTTACCAAATTTAATAATAATGTGTTTAATATCTTCAGTTTCCAGAACTAAAGTAGTTAAAGGAAGTACATTAGTGTTTTCTACTTATGCCAAGATAACTCAAACACAAAAATGTTTTGCATACTGGCAAAGTAAATAGTAATTAAGAGTAAACAGAAGAAGTTAATAAACTTCTCGGAATAGCAAAATGAGTGCACAGACTACTGGATATACAAAACTACAGAAGGGCAACAGCCTGTAAAGAAACGTTCTTTTTCAAGTAAGTAATGAAAGGTCACATTTGAAAGTAAATCATGTACAAAAAGAAGCGAAATTGTGGGTGAAGTTAGAGTTAATGTGGTGAGAACGATGGGTGAGAGACATGATATGCATGTAATACAACATAAAGAAATATTAACGAATCTCTAGGAAATTCAGTCAATAATACCAATTTTCTATGTTTGTGACTTATCTATATAATAAATTAATATCACGGGGTTTTGTTAGCTAGAATCGGCGTGAGCGAGCCTCCATCAGCTTGTAAATGCAGTGCTATAGCCTTCAATATAGCATACACTAGTCTACTATTCATGAAAACTATATCCACAACTATCAATTAACTCTTTTAGAGAACACCACACACGTATGATGTATAAATCATGTATTAAAACCGAGAATGAGAGATTATTTAAGTTTGAACGAGATTCCTGCATGCTAGGGTCTCCAGCAGGGTCTCCAGTGAGCGTCATCACTTTGACGTCACGGAGCGCGTGACGTCACGGCTGAATTGATGACGTTTCACTGAACTATCCTTACTGTCTCTCATCCTTGGGCTGACCTGGTTCAAGACCACCGAGATACTCAAGGCCTGATGGAACGCGCGTGACGTCACCAAGTCTAGTATATCCCCGCGCTCATTGCTTCTCCCGCTCTTCTCCTTCCCGCTCACTCTTTCACGTTATGATGTACAAAAAGTTGCTATAATTTTTAAATAAATGTGGAACTCTAGTGTTTTTCCACGTATTCTGAGTCAAAGATGATCATATTTTTTAAATGTAAGGCTCTCTGTATGAACTTATAATAATTTTGGCTATCACCTAAATTCTAAATATCACACAATGTAGTGAGTTTTCTCATGGCTGACAACAATTTCTCGTATTTCACCAACTATAGGCTCTGCTGCTTCTCATTTCACAGGTCATTAAATCAAACAAATATATTTTTAAATATACAAACACATACAAATACTTTATTTACAATGAATATGCTCCATGAAAATCACTTGTTTAAGGTTTCCAATTTTCTCTTTTTAGTTAAGTCTTTCTTGGCTACAATGTTATTGTTTTCTTTGCGACAGTAGTTGTTCAGCAGGGTATTGATAGATATCCACAGTACCAATCTTTCTATTTTTTCCTCACTGTGACCACTGTCACAAAAATCATTAGGAAAATGAATATTACCAGCCGTTAGTGCATCCAAAGTTATATCCATTGCTACATTTCGTTGGCTAGTACAATGAGCAAAAGTTTCCTTATTGGTTAGTTTACTAAGTATTATGTAACTGTATAAAACAATATTGGTTACATATTCATTAGGATATAATAATGAACCTCTACTAATACCCTTAATGTAAATTTGATTCTCTGACAGTATAGCATTATTATTATTATCTTCACCTGCTGTATAAGTCATTATTTCCTTACAATTCTCACATTTAATTTTTTTATAAACTGCATAACAACAGTACCCAGCAAGATAGACAATAACAGGAAGACTATCTTTACATCCTTTAAGGTCATCATCAGTCACATTTATATCTAATTTATAAATCTCCAATTTGTGACTTTTGTCCATTTCATCCCAGTTTATGTCATCAAATTTTGTTAGGTAAATTTTGTCGTCATTCTGAGGTAAATTCAATTGCAAGACTGACATTATTCTAAGTTTTTTTTCACACTCATATACTTGTCTTAGTGAAATGTTATTTTGACCACCTGCAAGCTGTCGATATTGACCAAACCTTCCCTCGAGATTATCTGTCTGAAATTTACCTGTTAGTACATACTTCATTTTTAGTTCACTGATGCAGTAATCTGTTAATTCCAGCATTGCATATGTGGTATGCTTCAATGCTGTGAATGTTTCTTTAGTAAGTTTTCCACAAGTTACCTTAAGTGTATCCCATTTCTCTAGCCAGTTGCAAAAATTATTTAAAAAGGCATAATTATCATCATTTTCTTCATTAGTTAAAGGGACAGCATTCTTGTTATTTAATCTACGTCCTTTATTTGGAGTTTTAACATTCATGATGGTCCACCAAATATAAATAGTATTTAAATATTCTGCAGTTTCAGTAAAAAAAAGGCAACACATGTCTTTTTCCAATTGTTAGTAATGCCTGAATTACATATTCATTAAAAATCTGGAGAACATAATTAACATTTTGTCTTTCAGTGACTGTAGGAAACAATGACTTCATGGATAATTTGTATGAATATTTCAAGAGTAAATCTGATTCCAAATCTGATTGCTCGCACCCACATGTTCACAAGGTTTTCTTCTTTTGGGAACGAAAATATATGGACTTTCGGACCATTTGTGTAGTTCCCTTTACACTTTGGCACAGCACAACCATACGGCATTGTAATAAAATCACGAGATATAAAAAAATAATGAAAAAAGTACACTAAAATATTTGGGTCACCCAGCGGCGTGTACCCTTCTCCCAGGTCAAAGGTTAACTGAGGCAGCGCGAGTTTATACTAGATGCCGTGACGTCAATGACCAGTGACACACCTTCCATCAGGCCTTGAGTATCTCGGTGGTCTCGCCTGGTTCCTGTCCATCCACTTGGTTTGGACCAAACGATGCCCAGGCTAGAACCTATGGATGCCCGGCTTAGGACCGAGGGAAGCCAAAGTTAGGACCGAAGATTGCCCAGGCTAGAACTGAATGATGTCCAGGTTTGGACCAAAGGATACCCTGGTTAGGAGTGAAGGAAGCCAAGGTTTGGGCCAGAGGATGCTCCGGTCTAGTTTGGGTGTGATCAGGTCAGGTTCATTTGTCTGCATACTTAAAAATAATTCTCTTGTTAAATTTTAACAAGTGGTTGTTGTCTAAGATCATTTAAAATTTTCCAATAGTCGTGAAACTTTTCCTAGAATGTGTACGAATCTCAAAATCCTGGATATTTTCCCCAGATGTTTGGAATATCTCAAGATTTGTGTGAAAAATTCCACTATCTTGGGAATTTCCCAAAAATGTTTTGATATTTGGTAATGTGGCAAAACTTGGCTAGGATAAATGTCCCGGTAGTGTCCCTCGGTTAGGTTCTGGTTGTTTGCCCTGGTTAGGTTCCGGTAATTTGCCCCTGATAGGTTCAGGTGGTCTTTCTGGTTTCAGATTATGATCGGTCAGGACAGGTCAAGTTAGACTAATTTTATAGATTGAAGAATATTATATTACATATTATATATTTTATCCCTCAATTTCCCTCGACTTTCAATCCATGTCTTCTTTGAGTATGGTATTCATCCTCTTGGGGGTTAAACATGACCAAAATACACTGTTGCACTATCATTTCAACAGATTTATAGTAACGAGCACAGCATGCGGGGAGTTTGTGAAGTATGGCACCACTGTGTTTGTTTACATAGCTTCATCATGGTGAATACTGAAACCAGGATTAGTAGATCTTGATTAAAACAGGAGTGAGTTCTGTCCATTCATTTACTACAATACGAGTAAACAAATTCAGAGCTGCCACAATACCCATAGGACGTTGTGCTCTTTACTAGTGGATGCAACTGTACATTTGAAATTTGTCTGTCGTTTGGTGAGTAGACATGCTAAGGAAAGATAAGATAAACTTTATTTTCAGGTGTTATATTAATACAATTTGAATTTTTTATAATGAACAACATCATACTAGGAGGAAGGAAGGAACCATTATTGACTACATTTTACTATTGCTTTTTCAGGTTAAATTCTCTCTCTCTCTCTCTCTCTCTCTCTCTCTCTCTCTCTCTCTCTCTCTCTCTCTCTCTCTCTCTCCTGTCAGTATACTTGCTACCAACATATTTACTATTAACATATTTCCGTTAACATACTAGCAGCATACTTTAAGGGGTATTTGTACTTTTGGTACAGTCACGAGCCATAATATGTATTTAGATATTGTTGAAATTTCGAGTCACCTGACACTCCAGTGATCCAATTACAACACTTATCCCGTCGCATCCTTGCTGGAGTTCCTTTAATACTCCATTCATTAGGCTATCCAAAGCAGACCTGGATAATTATTACGGCTCTTGACTATTCATTAGAGCGCCTTAATTCCTCCAAAAAGCGTCAAAGAAGAGCAACTAAAATTATCCCTTGCATTCGTACTTTGACATATAAGGAAAGATTAAAAAAGTTAAACATATTTTCTCTTGAAAAACGTAGAACACGTGGTGATCTCATTGAAACTTTTAAAATCCTAAAAAACTTTGATAAATTAATTAAGAAAATAAATTCCAACTCTATCCCCTGTCTGGAACGAGAAATAATGGTTATAAACTAAAAGGACAACGTTTTAACACTGAACTGCGAAAGAACTTTTTCAATATCAGAGTCGTAAACTATTAGAATAAACTCCCGGCATCTGCAGTAGCAGTGAATACTGTAAAAACATTTAATCATCATCTCGACAAATATTTTCAAGAAAAAGTTTTATTTTTTTTAAGTAAGTACAGTAGATGTTAGAATTAGGCTTCCACTAATTTTCCTACTTTCCTATAAAATTTCCTTGTGCATTCTTTATTAACGAACAAGGTGTCCTTATCTATCTGTTTTTTCCAACCGGGGTTAACCAGTGGCATATTAACCAAGTCCAACTATGTAGGTGTCATAAGGGTCCTCTCAGCCAATTAGAACGCTTGCTGGGCCATCCTCAGGTCTCTCAGCCAATGACAGCTCGTGGTACAAACCAGAGTCGAGCTGACACTGTATCCAACACAAACAATAATTTCCATTATCGTTCTTACCATAACTCGATCAATATATCTCTTTCGCTCACAGATCCTGTATCTAAAAAGACATATTAGTATCTGTAACTAATTATGATATCCATATATACGAAAAAAAATATATAAATACTCTAGGTAGAACGTAGCTGTGGCAGTTTAATGACTGGTAACACTGTCACGTCATAAGTAAGTAGGCAAAAAGCATTGAGTAATACTCAGGTCTGCTTCGAATAGCCTGACAGAGCATTAAACGAGCTCCAGCAAGTACAGTTGTGGACATATGAACCAGGCACACTTGAAACGGGGGCCCATCATTGAGCATAAGGTAGGTTGAGATGTGTGTGTATACTGTACTTGATAAGGGGCCTGTTTGAAGTGTGTCTGTTTCATGTGTCCACACTGTACAGTCACGAGCACTAATAGGTATACAGCTTTGGTTGATGATTTGAACAGTCCAATTCACTAACAAAGTAATTCCAGTGGAGATCTTATTGTGCATTTATTTACTGTCTCTAGGTATTCGAAGCACACCTAAATACTTATTAGTGCTAGTGATAAAAGTGAGTATTAAAACAAGATAAGCGTGGTAATTGGTTCACTGGTATGTCAGGTGATTCGAAACTTCAACAAGACCTGTGTACTTATTATGGCTCGTGTCTGTACCTTTAACCTGAAAAAAAGATAGTAGTGAAAAGTTGTCAATAAAGGCTCCTTCCTCCGCATACCATGTTGTTCCTTAACCATTCTGTCAAGCTAATGCATATTATATATAAGGGGAGAATTTTTGACAGTAAATTTATAGGGCTACTAATTTCTCCAAACTATTATGTCACAAAACAACAGATCTCCTATTAATAACATTGAGGTGATATTTTTGTTTCCTGGGATAATTTGGAGCTACCCGTAGCCCTCCAGTTTACGTACAAGAGGTTCACACCTTACCTTTGCAATATAAAACAAATCATAGCTAGAGTTCATCACAGATTTATAAACTTTATCAAAAGATATTTCATATATAATATATCACAGGCTATAATAATAATTGAACATTGTCAAAGTATCAATAATTATCACTTTTATCATTTGAGGGGAGATTGTTTTGTTGAAGAGCTGTAAGGTTTCTGATTCCTCCTAACTATGCCACGAAACAGATATCCTTAATGGTACTAATGGGGATCTGTTTCCTGGTAAAGTTAAGAGGCATCTCATACATATTAACTGACCAATAAAATAATCTCCCCTTAATTTTTTATAGATATAGAAACTTTTATCATTTAATATTTTTAGTTATGCTGTGCGATGGGTGGTTTCGACTATTGCCTACACACACAAAAAAAAAAAAAAAAAAAAAAAAAAATATATATATATATATATATATATATATATATATATATATATATATATATATATATATATATATATATATATATATATATATCAAACAATCATGCAACATTTCTTCATCAAGTTAGATGTTTTATATTCCTAAAATATTGTTAAGGAAAGATACTCGTTATTGGTAAATTGGAGGGTTTATGCTCTTCAAAATTTGTCAAAAACAGATTCCCTAATTGTATCATCGAGCTGATTTTCTTCCTGGGATAATATGAAAAAATCGGTAGCCCCCCCCCCAAAAAAAAAAAAAAAAAAAAAATCTTCCTATATTATTTTCACCCTTTTTAATGCAAATGAATTTCGCACAAGGGATTGCATGAATTTGGCAAATTTGAGCCTTGCTTCCTGATGTTTTAAACAATAGAGAGGAAGCAGTTGCGTTAGACTAATTACCAGCTCTTGTAAATACCAAGTTATGGAATACATATTATTTATCTGCTGTTATATTTGTCAAATTTTGAATCACATCAGTATACAAATTATCCTTCATGTTTGCTGTCATCCCTTTCCTCCTATATAATTCGTGTTTGCTCTTCCTCCTCTCCTTTTACTTTCCTCTGTGCTTGCCGATTCTCCGTTCCTTCTGTTTCCTTCGAGATTGCTGCTCCTCATTTCCTTAGTCCTTTCTGTCCCTCCTTTCCTTCTGTGTCCTTCGTGTTTGCTGTCTCTTCTGTCCTTCTATTTCCTTTATGTTTGCGCTTACTCCTCTCCTTTTACTTTCCTCCGTGGTTGCCGATTCTCAGTTCCTTCTGTGTGTTTCGTAATTGCCGTTCCTCCTCTCTATCACCTTCTCACTCGTGCTACGGGGGTTTTCAAGTCTGTGTTCTCTCGTTTACCAACCTTCTTCCGTGAAGTTGCGTCTGTTTAGGATTCAGAAAGATAATATAATAAAGGTAGGAATGAACGAGAGAGGTAAGAGTAAACGAGAGTAAAAAATAATTATTTTTGAATTTAAAAGACAGTACTGACACAGATCATAACCTTGTACTAATGGAAAACGAGATAAGGTTTAAGACCATAAAGAAGAGTAAAGCTAGAAAGAAATGGAATACAGAAAAGTTAAAGAGAGAGCAGCATGCCGGTACCAATTATGCATCAAAAGTAAATGAAAAGATACAAGATCAAAGAAATTATGGAAATATGGAAATTTTCAAAGAACAACTGATCAGAGATGGAATATATTGAAGGGTTCAATGAAGAAAAGTGGTGAAGAGTGTATTGGATATATGAAACAAAGAGCAAAGAAGGCTTGGGTTACAAGAGAGATGATAGAGAAAATGGATGTAAGGAGAAAATGGAAAAACAAGAATACAGTAGAAGGAAATAGGATGTATAGGAAATTGAATAATGAATTGAGAAGAGAAACTGATAAAGCCAGGGAAAAGTGGCTTGATGAACAATGCATAGAAATGGAAGAACTAGAAAGAATAGGTAGATATGATTTACTCTATCAGAAAGGGAAACATATACGAGAGGAGAAAATAAACAATCAAAGGGTGCAGGAAATAGAAGGAAAGAATGGACAAAAACTGACTAGAGCAGAAGATATAAGAAGTAGGTTTATTGAAAATGTTGAAGAACTATATGATAAACAAAACAAACCTGACATAATAATAGAAGAAGAGATTGATGTTCAAAAGGATTTTCTAGGACCTCAGTTAATAGAAAGTGAAATAGAGAGAGCAATAAAAGACCTGAAAAACGGTAAGTCTCCAGGACAAGATGAAATTCCTGCTGAATTTTTGAAGAATCTTGACGGAGAAGCAAGAAAAGAATTGATAGAAATTATTAAAGACTTATATGAAGAGGGTGAATGGCCATCTGATTTTGTAAACCTTATTATGATAACCCTCCCTAAGAAAACAAGACCAGTAATATGTTCAGATTACCGAACAATAAGTCTAGTTAGTCATGCTTCTAAGATAATACTCAAAGTACTTACTAGAAGGGTGACGAATAAAGCTGAACAGTTCATAGGGAAAGATCAATTTGGTTTTAGAGCTGGGTGTGGAACGAGAGAACCAATTGGTATCATGAGGATAATGAGTGAAAAGATGATAGAGAATGATCAGGACATTTGTGTGTGCTTTGTTGATTTCGAAAAAGCTTTCGACAGAGTACAGTAGAGAAAACTGTTTGAGATACTGAAAGAAATTGGTGTGGACTGGAGAGATCGTAGGTTGATAAGAAATTTGTATTTGAATCAAACGGTAAGGGTAAGAGTTGCTGAGGGTGAATCAGAACCTGGAGAGGTTGGAAGAGGTGTGAGACAGGGATGTTCTCTATCTCCAGTATTATTTAACATCTATGCAGAGGCAATGATGAATGAAGCATTGTTGGAACTGGAGGAGGGAGTGAGAGTGGGTGGCAGGATGGTTAAGTCAATTAGATTTGCAGATGACAAGGCAATTGTATGTAACAGTGAGACGGGATTGCAGGAAATGGTTAATAGTTTGAATAGAACAGCTGAAGAATATGCAATGAAAATTAATGAATCAAAGACCAGAGTAATGAGAATTGCCAAAAGACAGGGAGCCCCTATTAAAATAATGATAGAAAATAAAAATTTAAAGGAGGTTAACTGTTTCCAATATACTAACAAATGATGGAAGGTGCAGTAAGGAAATAAGAACCAGAATTGCAATGGGTAAAGCTGCATTTGAAAAAGAGAGACGCCTTTTGACAGGAAATTTGAACCTTAAACTTAAGAAGAGATTGGTGAAGAGCTTGATATGGAGTGTAGAAACATGGACAATAAATGCAGCAGATAAAAGGAAATTAGAAAGCTTTGAAATGTGGATATGGCGAAGAATGTTGAAAATAAGTTATATGGAGCTAAAAAGGTTAGCTCAAGATAGAGGGAGATGGAGAAGGTATGATCCATGAAAGGACCTGCCCATGGGCAGAACACTTGATGATGATGATGACTGAAAGGGTTTGGGCGCCCCTTCGGACCCGATCCACTCCCTTTTCTTTCGTTTCCTTTTCTGTTCTTCCATTCCTCTTACTTCGTTGATGTTTGCTGTCCCACCTCTTTATTACCTCCCTGTCCCTCCTTTCCTTCCTTATACTTCCTTAATTCGTGTTTGCTATTCCACCTTTCTATCACCTTCTCGCTGTATCCCCGTATTCCTTCTATTTCCTTCGGGATTGCTGCCCCACCCCTCTCTATCACCTTCTCGCTGTCCCTTCTTTCTTTTACTTCCCAAATCGTTGCTGTCCTATTTCTCTACTAGTGCCATCTCTCTCGCCCTACAGGGTTTTCCATGAGGCCTAGTAGGGTCTTTTTTCTTTCACCAATTAAAACTTTCATCCTTTAATTCAGTCTGTCATCCTCAATTTTAATCTTTCATTCTCTAATCAAACCGATAATTTTCCTGTTCAAATCAACCAAGAGCCGCATGAAGGAACATCCATGGTGTTAATAACAATGTCGTGGTGCCGGTACGATGACTCCATGGACACAATGCAGAGCCATCGTACGTACAGTCGCGGCACATAATCCTTGACCAGACTTCCCCTTACACCCTGATCAAGGACTATGTGCCGCGACTGTACCTCTACCACGCTATCATCATCAAAAATACATAATTATATTCTTCCATACAGCCCCAGATCTCACCTGCATAAAATCAATCCAAAACTTACCTGCACTAATCACACCAAAACTGCTCATCAAACCAACTGAAATTTTTACCATCCTCATATCAAACCACAATATCTCGAATTAATTAAACTCATTCTTACCTGACTAACATTGCACCCAGTTTGGTTTTGGTGAGTTGGCTGAGCTCTCGCCTCTGTTCGTCTGTTATAATTTCTAAAGGAACGTACATCACTTCCTTCACTCTGACTTTTTTATCTTTAGCCAGGGATTGTATGAGGTTGGTCCAGCCTTCTTGGTTTAGTGTACTGCGGGGGAAGTGAGTCATACCGTACCTGTGGCAGAGAGAGAGAGAGAGATTGTAAAGAAATGAGAAAAAGGGAGGAAGGAGTTGGGAGGGAGGGAGAGAGGGAAGTACCAGGGATGGGATTAAGAGAGAGAGAGAGAGAGAGAGAGAGAGAGAGAGAGAGAGAGAGAGAGAGAGAGAGAGAGATTGTAAAGAAATGAGAAAAAGGGAAGAAGGAGTTGGGAGGGAGGGAGAGAGGAAAGTAGCAGGGATGGGATTAAGAGAGAGAGAGAGAGAGAGAGAGAGAGAGAGAGAGAGAGAGAGAGAGAGAGAGAGAGAGAGAGAGAGAGAGAGAGAGAGAGATTGTAAAGAAATGAGAAAAAGGGAAGAAGGAGTTGGGAGGGAGGGAGAGAGGGAAGTAGCAGGGATGGGATTAAGAGAGAGAGAGAGAGAGAGAGAGAGAGAGAGAGAGAGAGAGAGAGAGAGATTGTAAAGAAATGAGAAAAAGGGAGGAAGGAGTTGGGAGGGAGGGAGAGAGGAAAGTAGCAGGGATGGGATTAAAAGAGAGAGAGAGAGAGAGAGAGAGAGAGAGAGAGAGAGAGAGAGAGAGAGAGAGATTGTAAAGAAATGAGAAAAAGGGAGGAAGGAGTTGGGAGGGAGGGAGAGAGGGAAGTAGCAGGGATGGGATTAAGAGAGAGAGAGAGAGAGAGAGAGAGAGAGAGAGAGAGAGAGAGAGAGAGATTGTAAAGAAATGAGAAAAAGGGAGGAAGGAGTTGGGAGGGAGGGAGAGAGGGAAGTAGCAGGGATGGGATTAAGAGAGAGAGAGAGAGAGAGAGAGAGAGAGAGAGAGAGAGAGAGAGAGAGAGAGAGAGAGAGATTGTAAAGAAATGAGAAAAAGGGAAGAAGGAGTTGGGAGGGAGGGAGAGAGGAAAGTAACAGGGATGGGATTAAGAGAGAGAGAGAGAGAGAGAGAGAGAGAGAGAGAGAGAGAGAGATTGTAAAGAAATGAGAAAAAGGGAGGAAGGAGTTGGGAGGGAGGGAGAGAGGGAAGTAGCAGGGATGGGATTAAGAGAGAGAGAGAGAGAGAGAGAGAGAGAGAGAGAGAGAGAGAGAGAGAGAGAGAGAGAGAGAGAGAGAGATTGTAAAGAAATGAGAAAAAGGGAGGAAGGAGTTGAGAGAGAGAGAGAGAGAGAGAGAGTGAGTGTATAGTAATGGGAAAACGCATCATACGTATCTGTGATGTAAGTCACTTTTAATTAAGACAACACCATTATAATTATACACTATGTACGTAATTATGTACTCAACTAATCCATGTTGTACTTAAATACATTAGAGTGAGCTAATTAATGATTCCTCCATACAAAAAAAACAGATCCCCTAATTTTTCATCTATTTCCTAGCATAGTTTGAAGGAATTAGTTATAGTCCATTAATTTACCCCCAAAAAACAAATGATTCCTTTAATGGCTTACGTAATAGTATACTTTTGGTACAGTACAGTACATCAGAACGCCTTCATTCCTCCTAAGTATGCTACGAAACAGCAGGACCAGATTAAAAAAAAAAAAAAAAAAAAAAAAAAAAAAATAATAATAATAATAATAATAATAATAATAATAATGATGACCTGTTGTTGCTGAGAATAGATTGGAAGTATCATCAGATTTTCCCCCAGATTTTTCCTAAGAGTAGAGTTTATATTACTTACACATTTCGTGGTAGTGGTGCCAGGGCTTTTGTCATATGTACTGCCCAATCTGTCTTGCTCTCACTTACATCGGAAAGGTAAAGTTTCACCTCACAACTACTTGGTAATGGTGTAACGACTGCTGGTGACACGGCTATAGTCATGTGTATACCTGTAACAATATATACATTATTGTCACGTGTTTATATGTAACAATGAATTATTCAGTCACGTGTATATCAGTAGCAATATATAAGTGTATACCTGTAACAATATATACATTATTGTCACGTGTTTATATGTAACAATGAATTATTCAGTCACGTGTATATCAGTTACATAGTCAAGTGTATATCTATAACAATATACAGTCACGTGTAAATCTGTAGCAATACAATATTTATAAATACATACAAACACACACACACACACACAACATTCCATATGTATAGTTAAGGTAATACATAACATTAAATACCACTTGGTCCCACGAGACTCTGAAACGCTAAACTGTGTGGCAGTGTGTGTGTGTGTGTGTGTGTGTACAGGAGAGAGAGAGAGAGAGAGAGAGAGAGAGAGAGAGAGAGAGAGAGAGAGAGAGAGAGAATCATTTTATCACAGAGACATCTTAATATTATAACATGAACGGATAACATCAGTAGACTACTTCTTACTTAGGCACTTGAGGTGTGTGAGGGTGTGAAGGAGTGAGGTCAGATTTGTAGCCAGGTCATTCGAGGCTACACTCAGGTCCAGATTGGTCAGAGTGGTTGAGTTCTGTTGTCTCTTGCTCACCACAACGCTCAACTGCCCACTAAATCCACGCAGTCCCTCGTCCCTGCAATTATTATTAATAGCATACGGATTAAATAGGCAATATTTGGCACACGACTTGATTTATTTTTGCCTAAACTGTGCTAGGAAACAAACAATTTTACCACCACACTCTACTGCCCACTAAACCCCCGCAGATCACACACACACACACACTCACAAAAAAAAAAAAAAAAAAAAAAAAAAAAATAATAATAATAATAAAAATAATAATAATAATAATAATAGTAACTATAATAACATAAGAATTAAAGAAAGGGGTAATTTGAGGCCCACGTTTTTTTTTTCCTAAACTGCGCCCGGAAACAAACTAACAAGAAATTATACACCCAATTGCTCACTAAACCCCTGTAGTCCCTCATCCATATGAATGATGTAATTAGCTAAAGGATTAAGGGTATTATATATCATAATTATGTTTTGGGCGATTTTCCTCCAAACTGTGTCAGGAAACATACTATTTCAATAAAGCAAGTAGGGGGTCAGTTTATTGCTTTGTTTAGATGTCTCAGTAGACTAAAAAAAATAAAATAAAAGCATATAACTCCCATAAGGGGATCGATCATCTGCTTGGAGGAAATTTAATCCAACATGCTATTTACCATACAGAAGATTTCTCTAAGATGTGGTGTGTGGCAGGGGTGGTGGTACACGGGTGACGAAACTCATGCCACAAATGTAAGCTGGTGTACTTGTGGTTACCAAGGAGTTTTATTACTGGGTCTTGGCAGGTGATCTTTCTCTTATTGATGTTTGCCGCTATGAGTGATGGTCGTGGCAGGTGTATTAGTAAGTCATCAACGTTATCATCATCAACTACTACAGTGTGATTGACAAGGTAAGGAACAAATTGCTGCAGTTGACTTGATACTTGTACATTCACCCAAGATGTAGGTAAAACAGGAAGTAGTTTTATGTAGGTATGTACCCAGCTATCGTTAACTTCAATGGCACTCCGGAAATCATCACCAGTCTTAAATTGGGTTGCAATTCCAGTTAGAACGGAATGAGAGGCATTAGTTTCAATGATGAGATCAAGCCACTGTTCCCTATTCCTCACTCCACTTTCAGCGAGAAGAGTGATCACTTCTGTTACAACTTTTTCTGGCAAAAGTTGTAGTTGTTGTTGTTGTGGTTGGTGGTGTATCAAGCCAATTACATGATTGAGCATATTCTGGAACCTAATTAAGTCTCCTCCAGCCTGCCTAAGAATCTCCCGAACACTGTGTGGTCCCGTTGTACACAGCAATGTCCTTATCACATGACGTGCTGAACAGAACTCCTGCAGCCCCTTGTGTGGTGCTGAGTACTGAGGATCTTTGGGTGTAATGGATTTGAGGCTGAGAAAGGTCCCTAACATCTCCTCCTCGGGTAAGTTAAGACTCCTACTTTTTTCTCTCAGACGCTCAACGGCATCTTCGGGAAGAATTATTTTGTCTTTCGAGAGAGCCAAAAACTGTTCACGGTCCATTAGATTGTACCACTCTTCTACTCTGTCATATCGTTGTTTCTCTGACATCACGAGTACTTCAGGATACTTAATGAGCCTTTCCTTCACCAGCTTCAGTTTTGATAGGCGAAATGTATGTTTGTAGAGTTCAGTTTGGGTTGCGTTAGCTTTGAGTATTCCAGGCTCCTGGTCACACACATAGACAGCTAGAGTGATATTGAGAGGTAGACGATAATGTTCACTCTTCACTAAATCTTGAAGCTGTTGCACCACTAGTTTTGTGTCTACTCCACTTCCAGTCTCTTGTTTCATTTGTCTGTGTGTCTTCTCTATTAATTCTACTCTTTTATTGACAGGAACACCTTTTATTCTAGTGTACATGACCTTCAGATGTGGTCCACAGCTGGTCACTAGCCCGTGGAAGGTTTCGCTCCTTTCCGGTCTTGATGTACATACAATGGTGATATTGTGATTCTCCTGGTGACATATTATATCTGTCAACATTTGTATCATAGAGGCAGTGGCTTCATCAAAACCATCCACCAGGATCAGAACTTTGCATTGAGTTAGAAGTGGCTTCAACAATGAGCGATATTTTAGAAAGCTGTCTGGTAGCGAACACTGGATTAGGTCTTCAAAGTTTTGAGTGGAGGGACTGAAAGCCATCACGTGTAACACAACTTGGTACGTGTCGAGAACTGCGATGGTGCCCTCAATATCACACCACTGTTTCACCATCAGTCGGATCATAGTAGTCTTTCCAGCACCAGCCAGACCTTCCAGCATCACCACACGAATACCTCGGTGACCAGTGCCTAATGATCTCTCCACCTCCACGAAAAAATTGCGGTAAGAGACAATATTGGATATCCAGCGCTCTTGAATTGGGTCAAAAACTGTTTGATGTCGATGGTGGAGATGATCGATTTCCATGTCAGTAAATATATGCGAGACATCAAGTTTTAGGATGACGCCAGTGATAAATGACACCGGATTGATGTTTTTCATAGACTGGTAGTTTTCTAGCAGCTCTCTCCTACACAGTGGTTCGAGATCATACAACAGCATACGGCTACATAGCGTCACTAGGTCCTCTTGACTGATAATTTCGTTGGAGATTTCGTCAAGCATCCTGTCAACATCTTGGATATCTACATTCAGCTCTGTGGGCGTAAAATGATCAGGGTACCTTTTGTGTGCTTCCCTGAGTGTCTGTTTGAATATCTCTCTTAGTTCACTTATTTTGTCCATTAACTGTACATGAGTCATTGATACAATTTGGTGCATGGCATCATTCCTTTTGTTCTTTATTACATAGATACAGTTCTCCAGCTCAGGGCCTTCTGTGTACCAGGCACTGTCATGGAACTCTGCCACATTCTCACACGCAAGTACAATACACAGGACCAATAGTGTTATGTCAAAACTTTCATAGGAAGGATCGTTTCTTATGGTCTCGCTCTGTGTTGCATTGAAGCGACGATATTTACCAGCCACTTTGAGATAGTTGGCAGAGAACTCCGGCGGGAGGTCTTTTAGATAGTCAAGTAGATGTGTTGTATCTGGTTTAGTAATGGTTCCAAGATACAGTACCTTCCTTAATATGGGTCGACCTTTCTTATCTAATGCCTTTATAAACTTCCAGTGTAGGTCCCGGCTGTTGAGTACGGATGCAGCCATCACTTTACAGTATTACAAGCAATTAAGTCCTTTGGAATGTAATTAGAAAAACTAAAGATTGTTCAATGCCGTCATTACCGTAGGATTGAACTTTTCGTTATTTGCATAATTTTCCATGTGACATTTTTGACACTATTTTTGATTGTCAAGTATCATTATTTACATTAGTTATGTTTTCCATGTGTCATTAATTTGCCAGGACTGATGCATATTGGCAAGAAGAGGAGGGAAATTATCGTGTCAACCTACTCTTTACACTACAACTATTATTATGAAATCATCACAGTTAGTATCATCACATCATCGTTACTGTCACCATCACATTTTTATCACAAATATCATAGTGTCACAATCACATTATTATCACCATTTATCATATCGTCTTCATCAGCATTTTCATATTGTCATCATTATCATACTGTCATCATAATATTGTCACCATCGTATTATTATTATCTCGGGTTATCATATCGTCACCATCACATTATCATCACCATTATATATATCGTACTGTCACCAACACATTATCATATTAAATTTTGTTTGTATGGTAAAGTGTCAATGTATGGTAGCTCACAAATAGAGACACCACCACTCCGTTTGCTTCCTCGTGTTGTACAAGTGGAGAATCAATAGTTGTTGTCTGCGTTGCGCTATAGGCCACCAACCTTCCCTACTAACACACCGACTTTCCAACGGCTCTTCAAAGTTAATGTGTTTTGTTTAATGTACAGTCGCGGTCATATATAATAATCCATCCATATAGGGGTAACTCACGTAAGAGTTTGACAGCTTCCCTCTGTTCCTTAGATGATAAACTTTCCAATAAATAGGTTAACTACCATCTTTTAATTTACTACAAGCAGCTACACACTACTTAAAACAATAACATCATATGTGAACGTGAAAACATTAGACAGTACATTTTTTGAGATACCCATATGTGGATGATTATTTTATTGGCCGCGACTGTATGTAGTAATTGTGCAGTTTCACCAATAGCTGCTTCGATCATTGCGTTATAAACCAACCAAGGTGTCCCCACTAACACAATGAACTGAAGAATGTTGGTGATATGCCTTTACAAAGACTCTCCAAAGAACGTCAAATCAATGTTCCCTTTTCTCAAGGAGTGTGGGGCTTGAAAGGAAGGGGTGGAAAATGACATCAGAATAGAAAAGGAAACACACATATACCCAGGAATGTGAGTTTTTGTTTTTCTTGAATTAACAATGTGCGTTATTATTATTATTATTATTATTATTATTATAAATATTATTATTATCATTATGTTGATCTAATATCCTAATTTTGTTTCCCAGCATTTGGTCAAGTCAAAAGGATTTTGTTTTTTCTATGTCTGACAAAGCCGTCACACAAACGACTATTACTCTATTCTATTTCATTCATTCCTGCAAAACGTATAGCGTTGGTGTTTATGCTCCTTAAAAAGCAATTTGTTTTGGCATTTCGAACGAAATTGGACGTGATTTTGGAATTCTCTCAATTTGGTTTCGCAGATGGGGACAATTAGCGGCCTCACAGCCTTTAGTCCCCATCTTTCCCTATTTAGAAAAAATGTAGTCCTACATATAACATTTATATGCTGAGTATAATTTTGCTTGCAATGTTTTCCTTCCATATTTGCGTAATAAACTTATAATTTTGTTCTTTATCTGACTAAATAAGAGAACAGCTACTCAATTAAAACTTAAATTTAGATCGTTGATGTAATCATTATTTTCTTCCAGCTTGATAATTAGGCAAGTCTGTTCTTTTTGTATTCTAAGTCATCAATCCTTAAAGTTTTCTGATAATGCATGTTTTCCTACTAAATAAGGGAGTAGTAGAGTGTGGCAGATTTGGCCAACTGATTCCTCCAAACTATTCCAAGCAACAGGTTACCATTATTTTCGTTAATCTGATTCTGTTTCCTGGCATACTTTGAAGCAATCATGGCGCTCTAATTTTACCAATCGTGTATTTCCCCCCCAATGGCATATTATTCCTGTCCAATGTGAAAGTTGTAGGGTCGCCTATTTCACTTAGCAATGCCCTCACTGGTAGTCTATATAAGGTACAGTCGTGGTCAATAATAATCATCCACATATGGGTATCTCCAAAAATTTACTGTCTAATGTTTTCACGTTCACATATGATGTTATTGTTTTAAGTAGTGCGTAGCTGCTTGTATTAAATTAAAAGATGTTGTTAGTTAACCTGTTTATTGGAAAGTTTATCATCTAAGGAACAGAGGGAAGCTGTCAAAATCTTACGTGAGTTACCCCTATATGGATGATTATATATGACCGCGACTGTATATGAAATATTAGGCTAGGTTTTGTATTGTAAATTCTCTCACTAACTGTAAATAGCAGTATAAAACATCTGGGGGCGTATTTCTCAAAGTAAATTTCAATCCGAAGTAATATTATTGTTGATAAGTGTTCATTGGTTGGTAAGCGTTCATTCATGGCAGGGACTAGAACCAGGCAACATTTTTGCGTTCTGTGCAAGTGATTGGTACAGTACAGTCGGCGGCAAAAGTCCTGTCGCCTCACTTGCTTCACCGAGGCACATGATGTTCATAGACTCGAGATTATTAGGTGTATAAAACGTGCGTATTTATCGAGTCCATGAACACTGCATGTCTCGGTGAAGCAGGTGAGGCTACAGGACTTCTGCCGCCGACTGTACAGTGTGGGCGGGCTGAAGCTTGGTTGATGATCGGGTCATAACTCTAAAACTAACTACGTCTCAGTTTCGAAAATATTCTCAAATGTGTTTCCCACGAAAAGTTACCTCCATTGCCGTTTCTTAACCTAACCTAACCATACTTAACCTACAGAGGGGGCGTGGCTAGACTAAAATAATGGGTCACAGAACGGGAATATGCTACCCGGCACTGCTTTAAAACTACAGTATTGAAAAGACTTCTACTTCAGGAGGTGGAAATTAGCCCACTGCCTCGAAATGAACCTCAAATACATTGGGGAGGTCGGTAATGAAAAAATACAAACAAGTGCGATTTCTGAGAAGTTTTATTAATTTATGAGAGCACTTGGATTTACTGCACTTTAATATTTCGGATCATGTTTTATTTCTCTATATTAACCCCTTGGCTTCTGGGGGCGGGATATCCTTCTTGCCCGGGGGACTTTGGGTGATGAGCTATCCCTCTCACAGGTGGGATATCCAGAGTTCAGCGGGATTGGTTTCATTCGGGCTATAACCAACCCGGTCATTCTGTTACAGCATGTATCATTCATTTGCTACATTATCACTGTGGTGGTTAGGCCATGAGGCAATTTTTCCACTGTGTCCGATTCTGTGTCCCCACCTGTTACTTCCACTCCATAAGTGTAATCTCCACATTCCCTTCACATTCTGCAAGGTTATCAGACTCTGCAATTGAATGGGAACTGGATATAACTTTGTCACCATATGATAGTGACGAGTTTTGCACTCAATGTTGACAGAGGCTGCAGCCAGCCATCAACACGGAACACCACCCCGCTCTCGCGATGAAAGTGACTCCTCTTCATCACCTCCTATCTCTATAATAACCAAGAGGCGTAGAGAGCTGAGGTTAGTCTCACTTGAAACAGGAAGGGTTGATAGTGTGTATGAAATTCAAAATAAGTTTCTACGCATTTATTGTAGGAGTAGGGATGAAGTGAAATAGAGCGCTCTTCGCAAAATCGCGTGAACACAGTGGTAGACTCTTGACAATTCTACCTGGGTGTGGGGACAGGCCAGAGAGAACCCGACCGGGTTTAAGGTGTAAAAGAAGATGAGGACCAAAGGCTGGGAGCCTGATAATCGTCCTCATCTATTAAAATACAGGAGTAGTCCAAAATCATGTCCAATTTCATTCGAGAAGTTAAAGTTTAAGAAGTCACTACCCAGTAATATTAGACCTCTTCTGGTGACTTATGATGAAAGTACTTCACTCGAGGAACTAGCTCGGGTAGCAGATACCAGGGTCCATAGAATTCTATGGACCTTGGCAGATACATTGTTAGCATCAGGGTCCAAATAGAATATTCTATGGACCCTGGTTAGCATATGGTTCCAGTAACAAATATGAGAATAATGATGCAAATGAATCTGTGGTAGAAGGTAGACCAGGATCAAGGTCTGTGAGTCGTAACAGAGATGATTTCCATAGAGGCTCAAATTCCAAAGCATGTAGTTATGATAATTCATATTCCAGATCTAGCATACCATTATGGGTGCACGCATTTCATGAAAGTCAGCGCCCTAGGGTGTGTAGGTATCATTTATATTACGGTGTTAAAGCTAAATCATACAAGCGATGGTGTTTACTTTCTTCTACTTCATCAAACATCTTGCCTGATTCTCACCCTAGTTCTCGTTCTTCTTCCCCTACATCTGTAACTAACTAGTCGGGAAACTAGAAGGGCAATCTGAATTGGTGTCACTTGCAACCGTCGGATTGCCACTTAAATTAATTGCCACAGTTGGTTGCAAGACATACCAATGTCTGATAGATACAGGATCATCACTATCACTGCTTCCTTTTGAAAAGATTTTACACCATTTCTTAGACCAACTACAGTTACCCTTAAGTACGTACACCCATTCGATGCTATGGTGAAGTTGACGTGGACCTTGGAATACAATGTATTAGACGTTCATTCCCTTGGTCTTTCGTCATAGCAGACGTTATTCATCCCATTTTAGGAACAGATTTTCTTGCAGCAAAGGCATTGATTGTGGACTGTAATAATAAAGTATTAGTGGATTCTTCTACTCAACATCAAATTCCTCTAGAAACATCTGACTCTCCTTTATTTTCATATATTGTAAACTATGATGGGGTCGATCCTCAAGCAGTTTGTATCCTTTCTCAGTTTCCAGTACTCACCTCGCCCTGCAGTTGTCATATACTAACCACCCACAGGAGACTATATACCATCATATAGATAAGGGTGACTCGCCACCTGTATATTTCAAAGCGAGACCCTCAAGAAACTCAAGGCTGCTAAAGAGGAGTTTCAGTTTTTACTGAATGCCGGGATTATACGGCGTTCTAACTCTCCGTGGGCGTCTCCACTTCACCTCATTCCTAAGAAAGAGCCTGGTAGGTGCTTGGAGACCTTGCGGTGACTATAGAGGACTCAACAATGTAACTGTGAATGATAAATATCCTATACCTTATTTGTGTTGTCTCACCATGTCACTTAAGGATAAGTCTGTATTTTCCAAGATAGACCTACAGCGTGCATACTTACAAGTTCCTGTAGCAAAAGATGATATTCCTAAGACTGCAGTGTATACGCCGTTTGGACTGTTTGAATTTCTATATATGCCTTTCGGTCTTAAAAATGTAGGCTCCACATTTCATCGCTTTATTGACACGTGACTAGTTAATGTTAATAACGCCTTCACTTACATAGATTATATTTTGGTAGCCAGTGAGAATTTGGAAGAACATGTGGTTGATGTCAAGAATGTTCTCTCTACCTTAGCAAATCACAACCTGAGAATTTCCCTAAGTAAGTGTGAAATTTTGAAGCCTTCGCTCACATCTCTTGGCTATAACATCAGTTCACAGGGGATCAAGCCACCCCAAGATCGTATTATAACAATTTCAGACTTCCCTTTACCTAAGACTTCTACTGATTTACGCCGTTTCATGGGCATGCTTAACTTTTTCAGACCTATGATTCCAGATTTTGCTACAATTGCTTATCCCCTGACGGAACTACTTAGGCATAACCCTTCTTCCAAATCTCTCGCTTGGACAGATGTTACCAAGGACTCCTTCGACAATTTGAAGCAAGCCTTAACCAACTGTCCCACTCTTGCCTACCCTTCGCAGACTGCGACTGTTTATCAACTGGTAACTGACGCTTCTAGCCTAGCAGTTGGTGCTGCTCTCTATCAGATTATAGATGGCAAACCAACACCATTAGGATTCTATTCCAAGAAACTCTCTGACACACAGCGTACCTACTCGACCTATGACAGGGAACTTTTGGCAGCCTATTTAGCAGTCTTGCACTTTAAGGTACTCATTGACGGACACTCAACCACTCTGTTCCTTGACCATAAACCTTTGGTTTCCGCTTTTCATTCCAAGTCAATTGCTAAATCTGACAGACAACAAAGACAACTTGCCTTCATATCAGAGTATGTAACATCTGTAAATTACATTTGTGGAGACAACAACGTGGTTGCAGACTGTCTATCTCGGTCTACTTGTGCTGTCACAGTTGATGTTTTTGATCTATGTGGCATAGCTCATTCTCAGACCAATGACAAGGAGTTGAACACTTACAAGGACAGGTTGTCCAGTTATGAATTACCTTCTAACCTTACCCTGTGGTGCAATAAGTCTACTTGTTCTCCAAGACCCTGTGTTCCCTCCAGTCTTAGGGACAACATCATTCATTCATTTATTACATGGGCTCTCACATCCGGGTGTTAAAGCTACTGCTAAGCTGACTAAAGAACGTAACTTCTGGCCTGGTATTGACAGAGATGTAAAGGAGTTTGTGAAAATTTGCCTTAATTGTCAGAAAGCCAAAACACACAAACATACCGTATCACCTATTTCTCCTGTTTCAGCTCCTACTGACCGATTTCAGACTGTACATATAGACATTGTAGGACCACTACCTACTGCATCTCTTACAGACTATCCATACCCTCTTCCTTTCAAGTACCTATTAACCTGTATTGACAGAGCGACAAGATGGACCGAAGCTACTGTATACCTTTAATCAACACGACTGCAAGCTCCGTCGCCATTGCTTTTGTTTCTGGTTGGATTTCACGTTTTGGAGTTACCTTAGATGTAGTCACAGACAGAGGAGCCCAGTTCGAAGGTGAACTATTTTCAGAGCTTTCTTCTATTATTGGATTTCATCATTTGCGGACTACTAGTTACCATCCTCAGGCTAATGGCATCATTGAGCGGCATCACCGCTCTCTGAAATCGGCTGTTCGTGCTAGACAGGAGAATTGGTTTTACACCCTGCCAATGGTTTTGCTTGGGTATCGTTTGACTCCAAATGCGACTACTTATTCCCCATATACAGCTGTCACAGGTGCTCACATGCTTTGCCCATCTGTGGTAATCACTAAGGAACAACCAGTCATAACTAGCAAAGCTACCATACAACAGCTTATCAATGAGATGCAAACTATAGGGTTTTATGACCATGCAACAGGTGATTGTCACTCCTGACCGAAGCCTTATGTGCCTGACGATCTCCTCTCGTGTTCGAAAGTCTGGGTACGTGTTGACAGGGTTAGGAAGAGTTTAGAGGCACCTTATTCAAGACCCTATGAGGTTGTGTGCCGAGAAGCTAAATATTTCATTCTCAAATTACCTCATGGTGAAACGTCAGTCTCCATTGACCGACTAAAACCTGTAAATATCTCCATCATCAAGCAGGATTTTTCTTCCGATAGCAATGTTGTGACTGACACTCCTTTGACCTCTGACATAGACAGGTCAACACCTGACTTGGACACTGATTTATTAATTTCACCCACTACCTCTGATGCTGCTCCTTCCTTTTCCAATGATTCCATTCTTGACCACGCTAAGACAACTTGTTCAGGGAGGACGGTGCGTTTGAGGCAGCAACCTGATTATTTATAATTTATATTATTAGGTGAACTCCGTTCTTGATGGGGGAGTATTGTAGTGATATGTGTATGTGTAATTGCATAATTTATAGGTATAATTTATTAGTTTTGTAATGGAATAAGTAATTGTATATAAAATAAGTGTAATTTCATGTTATGTAATTGTAATTTAATGTCATGTGTTGGATTACTTAATGGATATGAGTTATGGTTCCAATAATGGTTTGGAAGGTTCCAGAAACTCTGCCATATTTGTTGTCCAGTATATGCCTCAGTCAGCCTCACTCACCTGAGTCACCTCACTGACCTCAGTCGACTGGCAGCACAGCTAATGTTAACACCTACTCACCTAGTGTCTGTCACTCGATTCTTAATTCTTTCCTCTGGAGTTTAGGTAAGCATTTATATGTTCTTTGTATTATCAATGATTATGGTGGATTATATATTATGTTACTTGATAAGTGGACAGTATAAAATAGTTATTAATTGCTAGTATTAAGGAGTTTACGTGTTAGGAGATCTTGGAGTGTTTAACCGGCAGTTCAGCCGACAGGGATTGTCTGACCCTCACATTTATATTCAGCCATTGTATAGTTATGTGAATTACTGTATTTATGTTACTACATACCATGCTAGCACCTGTTATTGACTGCATGGATTTTGTATAGTGAATTGTTTCAATACATGCAGCAATGTCTTAATTGCCTGTGTTTTTGGTAGCCAACCATAATCTGTAACTACTGTATGTAAATTATTATGTAAAGTGTTTGTATAAATTTATACATATGCAAGGTGTTGGGGATATGTATTTATTGTAATGTTTGTCTACAGGCCTCTTATTGTATAACCACCTGCCTGCCCGTCCAGCCACACTCATGTTCAGTCACTGTTAATATACACCACTGCAACTAGTTGGCTGTTTCCATCATTCCTTCTCCCACAATTGGTGACCCCGGAGTGACACGTCATCCTTGGAGGGAGAGGACAACTAGCAACAGTTACTGTATGAACAAGACCACCTGCAGTGTGTAGAGATTAGCGGTCTTCTACGTCTTCAACACATAAGCTGCTGGTTATTCAGGTATCTTAATTAATGTGACTTTGTGTAAGCATGATGGACCCTAAAGGCAGGACCTTAACCACCAGTGACTCATCGCCCTTAGCATCAAGTTCTGTGACTGTGGCTGTTGTGGTTAAGCCACCAGCATTTGATGAAACTTCAGTAATACGTTGGTTTACAACAGTAGAATCTCAATTTGTTCTCGCTAATATTACTGTTTCAAGCACTAAATTCCACCATATTCTATCTAATTTGCCACTAAAAGTGATTAATCAGCTCTGTGATGAAGTTATTAATTCCTCAAGTTATGATCAACTAAAGAAAGCTTTGATTTCATTATTTACTAGGTCTAAACCAGAACTCTTTGACTCTTTAGTGAACAGAAATAATATCATGTGCGACAAACCTTCCATGTACAGTCGGCAAAAAAAGTTTCGTTACCATCCTTTTAACAGTGTGATGTAATGTTGGTAGGCCTGACTGGTGAGTCAGGTGTGGCGCGAGCATGGAGGTAGTATAGGTGGAGTCGCCATGGCTCACTAATCCAGGGGAGTAAAGTGACGCCGCCGAACTGTCATTTTCGGCGCCTTCAATATGGCGGACACCAGGATATGTTTCAGTAAAAGTGGACTTCTGACCTGACATACAAAGGTATGCGCCATCTTGAAGGCGCCGGAAATGACAGATTGGTGGCTTCACAAATCAGGTCCTACTGGCGCCTCCACCTATACTACCTCCATGGGCGCGAGTGTCATATATACCTCCGTCACCCTCCCGGACCCCTCAGTGTCTAATGGGCAGGCAAGTAGGAATGACGTACTTTTACCCAGTGCTTCTTTTTCTGGGTATTTCAAGGTTATTCTTGTTCTAAAATACTCAAACGTATTTCTTTATGTTTAATGATGAATAGTTAAATAGTAATAGTTCTTGAACACTCAAAATTTAATTTAAAATCAGTTAAACCTTTGATATAAAAAGAAAGGGAATGCCTTCTGTTAACTTGTAATTGCCGCCCGCGAGGCACAGCTGCTCAGACGGCGGAGTACCAACCCTGCCGCGCTTATCCAGGTTAAAATTAACGTAGGGGTGGTAACGAAACTTTTTTTGCCGACTGTACTTAAGGGAATTACGTAAAATAGCTGCACAGTTATGGGTAGATGATGCATTTATAAAGTTAAAGTTTTTGAAGTCACTACCCAGTAATATTAGACCTCTTTTGGTGACTTATGATGAAAGTACTTCACTCGAGGAACTAACTCGGGTAACATATATATATATATATATATATATATCACCAAGTTACAGAAAATTGTGTATACATTTTCTGTTTCTTTGTATTCATAATAAAGGGATTAATATACAGGCTATGTATATGAATTATTATTGTTAATATTATACAACTTCATAATTTTTGAGGGCGAGAGAAGACCGTCCCAGGTCAGGAAGACTCTTTAAGACGAGGGAGAAGTTGATAAATAGTTGGGACTGCAAGCAAATACGAAGGAAATATGACAAGAGGGACAGTTGAAATATTTAATTAAAGAGATTGGCTCACGTCCAAAGTGGTGCCAATACCATTAATATATACAGTCGTGGTCATATATAATCATCCATATAGGGGTAACTCACGTAAGAGTTTGACAGCTTCCCTCTGTTCCTTAGATGATAAACTTTCCAATAAATAGGTTTACTACCATCTTTTAATTTACTACAAGCAGCTACACACTACTTAAAACAATAACATCATAATTATGTGAACGTGAAAATATTACACAGTAAATTGTTTGAGATACCCATATGTGGATGATTATTATTGACTACGACTGTACATTTCCTGAAGAGCACAACTATTTTCCATTGAATTATTACAGTACTGATAATTATACACTATTGATGATAACACTCTCTTGATAACATTACACTCTTAATAATTAATCACTAATATTCTTTATGCACTTTAGTAATTATACACTCTTAATATTTATACACAACTAATTATACACTAATAATGATTATACACCATTGATAATTATGTATTATTGAAAATTATAATTATACATGGGTGCTAAAGATATACTATTAATAATTTTAATATTGTGTATACATAATATTATGTGTGTGTGTATTATGCATGTGTGTTCATGTGTGTATATGAATGCGTATTATGTATATGTGTGCGTATAAGTGAGTGCATTATGCATATCTATACATGTGTTTATATGTATGTGTATTATACGTGTGTACTTAAGTGTGTAATTTGAGTGTATGTACAGTCGTCAAAAAAAGTTTCGTTACCACCCCTACGTTAATTTTAACATTAGTAAGCGCGGCAGGGTTGGTACTCTGCCTACTTGGCTGCTAAGCCTTATCATCCGAGACTGATATCGTCTTTGCCGGTGCATAATACACCTGGCTGGTGTTGGCTGGACAGTACGGGCGGCGGAGGCATTGGCTTCGGAGAATCGGATGTCATCAGTAGCCTAGTAGCTTTCAACGATAATAGGATGGGTGTTCGTCGCTCTTATACACTGCTATGTCAGCTTAATAAACTTATATTAAACCTATGAAATCCTTACTACAATAGTATACTACTTACTGACACTCATTACTGTTGACAATTAAAATGACCATACAATCTATTTGTTGTGTTTTTTTTTTACAATTATCCAGTTGTTTCACGTTGGTTTGAAAGAGCGGCTCAACAATAACGCTATTATTATGAATAATATTGCCCAGTATAAACGCTATAAAATTGTTGAATTAAGTGTCAATGTCATCTAATAAAGGAAAGAATAATTAGTTAAGAACTATATTACCAATTCATAACTGCATTTGGTGACACACACGTTATACCCCCGGAATCCCCAGCGGTTAGATAGATACTAATAAGTGTGATTCAAGAATCAAGAGACGAGTGTGGCTGGAGTCTGTCTATCTGACTGACTGCCAGAGGCTATGAGTCATATAGTTGACACTTTTATGGAGCTAAATGGAGGTCTATAGGGATTCTGGAGGGTTTGCGGAAGTTTTCGGGAGGTGGAGTGATAAGTTAGTGGTCAATTGGAGGGTGGATAGATGGTCAAAATGCCTAGTTGGTGAGTGACGGCCACACACAGCCTACACAGGCACCATTGGTGATAATATGCGGGCTGCGGCCTGTGGCAGTCACAACATAGCATTCCTTTTCTTTATATCAAAAGTTTAACTAATTTTAAATTAAATTTTGAATGTTCAAGAACTCTTACTATTTAACTATTCATTATTAAACATAAGGAAATGCGTCTGAGTATTTTAGAACAAGAATAACCGTGAAATGACCAGATAACATTGCATTTGTTCAAATGAGATCATCTCCCCATGCCTGCTACTGAATGACTGAGTGCCGTGAGGGGTGAGCCTGTGAGGGAGTGGCACACTGGTTTACCAACGTTACATTACACTGTAAAATAGATGGGAACGAAACTTTTTTTGCCGACTGTACCTCACGTGTGTGTGTGTTATGCGTGTCTGTGTTTATAAATGTAAAAGCATTTGTATCTTTCGTATGCATGCCAATATATATATATATATATATATATATATATACATATATATATATATTAGTTGGCACCCGTGCCTCACATGTCCTGATATCCGGTCCGCTTATTCCCGTTCTGTGACATATTTTAGTCATTCTCGTGGCCTTTCAGCCAATCACACAGCAGCGCGCCATATCTGATGTCAGCTGTACAGTCGGCAAAAAAAGTTTCGTTACCATCCCTAAAACAGTGTGATGTAATGTTGGGACACGTGACTGGTGAGTGTGGTACCTCCGCCACCCTCCGGTCTTCATAAGTCCGTGCCCCTGGCCACTGCCCCTCAGTGTGTCATGGGCAGCCAAGTAGGAATGACGTTCTTTCAGGCAGTGCTATTTTTTCTGGGTATTTGACGGTTATTTTTGTTTTAAAATATTCAAACACATTTCCTTATATTTAATAATGAATAGTTAAATGGTAAGAGTTCTTCAACACCCAAAATTTAATTTTAAATCGGCTAAACATTTGATATAAAAAAGTTGACACTGCCAGGGCAATGACAATTCCCGTCCAGCATGTCCCGGATGACACGAGTCACAGCTACCCAGTCGGCGGAGTACCAACCCTACCGGGCTTACCCATGTTAAAATTAACGTAGGGGTGGTAACGAAACTTTTTTTGCCGACTGTACATTTCATCACATTTATTTACGTTTTAGATGCACGAATATATAGAAAATATATGATTATCTACATTGTACATGAATTGAAAGAATAATCAAGATATAGAGGTCATACAATTTTCATAGATTTACCTCAAATAAAAAAATAATAAGAAAGAGCGAGAGTGCCAACACAGCCTGTTTACATCATCAGCTATTTTTCCCTCTTCCTAAGTTCCAACAGAATTAACTCAAATAATGTGAAATTGTTGAATTGGCCCTAAATGAGACAAAGTTATGATGTCCATAGTCACTAATTTTTGTTTTCTTTGTCATTGGTTGTCTGAATAAAATTCGTTTATGTCAACATTGTATATTTTTATCCAATGAGTCATAAATCATCCGTCGACAGTCGTGATTACGTTCTGATTAATACAGTAATTTCTAGAAGAGGTGCCTCCTGCATCTGGATTTTGCCTAAATGGTCTTCTAGCAAAGTATTTTAGAAGTTTGCAGGTTAAAAAGTAGACTTTTTTTAGAAAGTACAACAGTCACAAACTGAAACTATTCTAGCCAATAATAAAAGTAAGGATGAGCTTTATTATTTTTCTGATTGGAGATAAGCAAAGTTGATTTAAATTATACGAGTAATGAATGTTTAAAATGCGTCTAAAAAGTAGTGTATATTCTCTTTCTCTCTCATCAGCTAACGAAAGAGTGATGATGTAAACAGACTGTGGTATGGCAGATTTTTTTTTATGAGGTTAAACTTCGAAAACCACATGGCCTCTGTCTTGATTATTTTTTCAATCCATGTACAGTCGCGGTGAATAATAATCATCCACATATGGGTATCTCAAACAATTTACTGTCTAATGTTTTCACGTTCATATATGATATTATTGTTTTAAGTAGTGTGTAGCTGCTTGTATTAAATTTAAAGATGGTAGTTAACATATTTATAGGAAAGTTTATCATCTAAGGAACAGAGGGAAGCTGTCAAACTCTTACGTGAGTTACCCCTATATGGATGATTATATTTGACCGCGACTGTACAATGTAGGTAATTATATATTATTTTTTATCTATTCATGCATCAAAATCGTAAATAAATGTGATGAAATGTACAGCTGGCATCCGATATGGTGCGCTGCTGTGTGATTTGCCACGAGGAGGCTGGGCTCAAGGTGACTAAAATGTATCAAAGAACAGGAATATGCATCCAGTCCCCACGCTCGTGGCTCTATTAGGCCTCATCACTTGGTCACATCACCGCCATACCGGGCTATATATATACATATATATTACAGGGAAGTAGTGTAACCAGTTATTACATGAAATCACTGATATTTTCAGTAAGTTCATGTAATTACTGTTTCACTTGAGGGGTTCACGTAATCCCTGGAATTCCTAGAGATTTCATGGAATCCCTAAACTGTTTGTGCTATTTTTACACTAATATACTGGTATCGATTAGTGAAACAGTGAATCATCTACGGTTAAGGAACCAGTGTATGTGTGTGTGTGTCAGTCCGGTGTTAGCCTGCTTCCTGCCAAGTGCCAACATGTCTTTCACCAGTGCAGAAGAAACGTTCACTTGGGAGCTGAAATATCTTATTCCCAAGACACAGTACTACGACATCATTGATAGTATTAAATCTGCAGCTGCTGGTATCAACAAGAAGAGCAGGAATGACTACTACTTAATGTCCAGATATGATGTCCTCCTGTGTGGTAATGTTTGGAAATTGATTAAAAAGCGCAGCAGCCCCGACGAAACTCCACTGTACTTCGTGACGATTGAAGATACGTTTGATGTCATTAAACGAGTACATGTTTCAACCGGGCATGGTGGAGGAGACCGTATGTTGAAAGATCTCCAGAAAAAGTATGCAAATGTTACAACAGTTGCCCTCGAGCTTTTCAAATCCCTGTGCGAAGAATGCCAAAAAAAGAGAAAGCGGCCCATGACTAAAGGCGTGGTTGTTAGACCCGTACTCAGTAAGGACCGAACTTCGAGAGGTGAAGTCGACCTAATTGATATGCAGACAATGGCTCACCGAAACTTTAAATGGATCATGGTATATCAGGACCACTTTACCAAATATTGTGTACTCCGATCTCTGACAACTAAAGGAGCGATATTTTCTTCCTTTTTGGTGCCCCAGCCATACCTCAAAGTGACAATGGCTCTGAGTTTACATCTCACGTGATCACTGAACTGAAAGATGTTTGGCCAGATCTCACCATTCTTCACTGTAAACCACGTCATCCTCAGAGTCAAGGCTCTGTGGAACGCGCTAACGGTGACCTGAAGGACATGCTAATAGCGTAGCTAGCAGACAATAATACTCAAGACTGGACAGCAGGCATCAAATTCGTGCTATTTCAGAAAAACTCTGCTCATCATTCAGGAATAAAGTGTTCCCCATACTCTATGTTTGGCTGTGAGGCTCGTGTTGGCTTAACTTCTTCATCCTTGCCACAAGAAGTTATCTCCAGATTAGAGAGTGAAAATGACCACCTGGCTGCCACTGAGAACGCTTCGCCAGAAACTGTCAACACCACTACCAGCCCTGCCACCGCCACTGACAACCACACTACAGACTCCAAGTTTAGTTGAAGAAAGTATGTCTGCTCATATTGCACAAATAAAGCGAAATCGTAGCTTAGCATATGCTGTACAAATGTCGCAGGCAGAGAGAATGGTCAAACGGAGTCGTCTTGATCTGAAAGCAGGGGGAGGAGGAGACAATGTTGCCGTGCCCATTCCAGTTGTGGATCGTGGTAGGGGAGACCCACGTAATATTCTTGGCTTTATCATTGCAAGAGATCTGGACACGGATTTATACCGGATTGCTGTGAAGCCTGGAATTCTACACGGTCAGTACTCAAGAAATCAGTTCGATTTGTGCCCTCAGCGACTTCTGACTAAGGAAGATGTTAACTTGGAAAAAAACAGTGTCGTTATGCTTTGCTGTCGTTGCCCAGTCAGCTTCCGGTGGACAGGGTTCCAAAAAGTGTAACTGCAGCGGAACCAAGCTGTGCCAGACAAATAGGTGTAAATGCTTCAAAGCCAAACTGAAATACAATTCACGTTGCCATGGAACTTGTACTTGTCCGAACAAATGAATAAGTTGGGTTACTTTTTTCATGCTGTGATTATATTTGACGGTATTGTCTTAATGATTAAACCTATGTTTTAATAGGTATTACTTCAGTTTCAATTTCACCTAATTGTCCGAATAATAGACAATATTGTTTTCATCAATTAAACGCTACATGTCAGTAAATACATGAATTCCCTGGGCCTTCAAAGCAGGGATTTCATGAAATCTCTAGGAATTCCAGGGATTACGTAAACCCCTCGAGTGAAACAGCAATCACATGAACTTACTGAAAATATTAGTGATTTCATGAAATCACTGGTTACAATACTTCCCTGTAATATATATATATATATATATATATATATATATATATATATATATATATATATATATATATATATATCGAGAAAGATGAGCCTATAATCCTCATCTTTGAAATCAAAGTGAGAGTGGTCCAAAATCATGTCCAATTTCGTTTGAGATGCCTAGACACATTGCATTTAAAGATGGATGGATTGATGACTTTTGTATATGAATGATTAAGAGTACCAGCCAACTTTTGAATTAGTGAGTTGGACAGAAACGGGGTGAGATAGAGTGGCTTGGCGAGTGTTGCATGCTCTCCTGAATGTGCAGAAGAAGAAGATTTTGGGCTTTATGCCTATCGACTCATATGTAGGTCAGTAGACAGTAAGGCTGTCAGTCTTGTTACATCAGCACATTTTCCCTTAGCCTAAAAGGTTGGAATCCTTGTACTTACAGTCTAATTCCTACTTACTGCTAGGTAAATAGGGACTGGTAAAGCTGTCCAACAATTCCACCTACTCGGGAATCGAAACTGGAATCTTTCTCTTGCTAGCTGAGTGTGTGATGGAATGAGTATAAATACATGTGCATATGAATGTGCATTAGGTATATGTGTATGTATGTGCAATAAATGTGATGTATATATATATATATATATATATATATATATATATATATATATATATATATATATATATATATATATATATATATATATATATATATAATATGCAGAATAACTCGCAAGGAAAATGAAAAGGGAATACCAAGCTTTCGTCTATTTCTCAAGACATCTTCAGGGTATATATATATTCTGCTTGTATATGTATATGTTTGGGCATCATACGTGTGTGAACAAGTGTGTGAATATGAATAAGTAATATGCATGTGTACAGTTAAGCAAGTAGAAAGTGCAAGAAAAATCAGGCTATAAATGGCAATATTTTCACCACTGTCGCGATCAGCGTCAACCTCACACCACAAATTTGCTGAGCAGTGATTGGTTGGTACATCTGCTTCCGCACTAATGGTCCGCCTCACGCCACAAATTACTGAGTAGTGATTAGTTGTTATTGATGTACAGTCGGCGGCAGAAGTCTTTTCGCCTCACCTGCTTCACCGAGACGCACAGTGTTCATGGACTCGAGAAATACACATGTTTTCTACACCTAATAATCTCGAGTCTATGAACATTGCGTGCCTCGATGAAGCAAGTGAGGCGACAGGAGTTTTGCCGCCGACTGTACCCTGATACTACATGTAATATATATTGCCGTGTCTCTTCCAAAAGGGGATCTGATGGTTTAATGGTTATCATACTCGCCCAGCAGGGAAGAGATCCCTGGTTCGATTCGAGCCCCTTATGTCCCTGTTCACCTAGCAGTAAGTACCGGTAGGTACAGTCACTCATAAAAGTAAAGACCCCCCCAGGCAAGACACCTTTTAACTCGTGTGATATCGGTTCTGGTAACATTGTACCTGACGTCAGAGGTGGTGGTGGTGGTGTTGTTGGTGTTTGGAGGAAGGATGGTTGGCTCGAATCATTATCCCAACTCATGCTTCGTCTCATCTACCGTTAGTTCCAAGTGAGTCGAGCAGATCAACTTCATATCTCAAGTGCCATTACTGACGCCACGAACACTATTGCCAGAACCGATGTCACACGTATTAGAAGGTGACTGTCCTGGGGGGGGGGGGTGTCTTAATATTTATGAGTGACTGTACCAGGCTGTGATAGCAAGGATATGAGGCCTTACTACAAACAACTGCCACATGTTGCCATATACAGCCAGATTTTTCTTACACTCTACTTAATCAACTGTAAATGTATGTATGTGTCTGTATATAATGTGCGTATGTGTGTGTACATTATGTGTATGTTTATAGTATTTATGTACGTGTATTTTTGTGTGTGTATGCATATGTGTGTGAATTATGAATATGTGTACATAGGTGTTTGTATATGAATGAGTATTATTGAACGATGTGTGTGTGTGTGTGTGTCATGAATCATGAATATGTATTATGAATAATTAACCATACACATATTTACTCTATTATTATTATTATTATTTTTATAATTAGTAGTAGTAGCTTTAGTTTTAGTTTTAGTAGTGTTAGTAGCAGAAGTATTATTATTATTATTACCGCGCGCGTTAGCAGTTAAGGTAATACTGTCATGTATGTCTGTCTGTCTGTTTGTCTTTATATTAAGGCTCTAGTTACCTGAATAATTGACCTATGATCTTATTTTTTTTGTGTGGAGATGGGTCACTTGCAGTAATGAATAAATAGGTCATTCAATTTTTACCGGCCACATTAACGGGTAATTATGTATATTAAATAATACTATAATACCATATAAGGTGGATTTTGCTTGGAATACGATGCACTACATCAGTTCGACGAATCTGTGTCAAATTCTGGCCTTGAGGTCAAAGGCCAATAATAGTTTAATAAGTTGTCTGCAAAATTTCTATTCCATATTTATTCTTTTTTTGTTAAATATAAATCAGAGCATGACCACTTGACTATCTTGACTCTAATCCTGTCCCTTAGGTCAAAGGGCAAGTCAATCTAACGTGCAGAAAAGTCGAAAATATAAATTTTTATTTGTTATGCCATGGGAAGCAAGCGGTATGTTTCCTACATGGTTGGAATCGTTTTAGTTACAATTTTTTTTTTATTGTTGTTGTATCATCGCTTGCAACATACATGTCTATCCCAGGTAACAACAGGATTTTAATCAGAACCTGTAGAAAAATAAATTATTATTGTTATAGTCATATTTGCAGTACTACATGTACATACCTAGTTACAGTTCAGATTTTAGTGATTATTATTATTATTGTTGAAGTTATATTTATTATTTGGTTAGGCAAATTATAGTATTAGTTATAGGTGGTGTAGTTTTAGTTGTCGTTGTAATTATAGCCTATATATAATTATAGTTATAAGTGTGGTCATGGTTATTGGGATATTTAAATTTAAAGTCATAGTAACAATATAGCTATAATTGTAGTAATAGTTACAATTATAGTTACAGGTATAGTTATAGTGCTAAGTTTAGTTATAATTATTGTTAGAAGTGTAGTTATAGTTATGATTATTTTTAAAGCATTAGCAATAGGCGTAGTTGTAGTTGTTGGTTTAGTTATGGTCATAGTTAGTCATACTTATAGTTGTAGTTGTAGTTATAGATAGGGTAATTGTCATAGATGTAGTTATAGTTATAGTTGGAGTTATAGTTCTAATAATTGTAAAGAACGAAAAAAATATAGTATCAATTATAGATATAGTTGCTGGTGTAGTTATTATAATAGTTATAATTGAAGTTGTAGGCATAGTTATAACTTGTCAAAATATAGAAAATTATATAGTGTTAGCTGTTATTATAGTTATCATAATGGTTAGAATGAAAATAATATTATATATTGTCTGTCCATGAGAAAGAGTGTGTGTGTGTGTCAGAAAGTGAAAATAAATTATGTGACTGTGTTTGTCAAAAAGAGAGTGAGAAAATGTGATTGTGCTTGTGTGTGTGTGTGTGTGTGTGTGTAGTCAAATTGGAGTGCCACAGATTCCTCCAAACTGTGCCCGAAAACATATCCCCTCACTATATCGTAATTAAAGTTATTTCTCATTATGATTATTACATACTTGCTTTGATTTTTTCCATGTTTCTACATTACTGAAATTAATACACAATTTCTATTAATACAAATACTATTTAATAAAATATAATTATATTTGGAATTTCCATATATTGTGAATTATACTATATGCTCACTTGATGTGGAATAATAATAATAATAATAGTAATAATAATAATAATAATAATAATAATAATAATAATAATAATTATTATTATTATTATTATTACCTAAATAACAGATAATAATAAAAATAAAAAGATGCTAAAGATGTGTCCACACTGGTAACATATTGTCTCCAGAAAACGCTCCACATATAGATACATATCTACAATAATGTATAAGTAATAAGGAAGAACATTGGTGATGTTGAAGATGGCGTAGTATCGGTACGATGGCGCTGCAGTGTGTATATAGTCATCCTACCAGTACCATACCATCATCAGCATCACCAATGTTTTTGCCTACAGCCTTATGAAACATTGTGTGCATGGATGTTGGTGACTTGCTGCCAACAAGAGTCGACTTAGCGAGGCTGTCCACAATGGATGTCTGCAGACGTGATGATCATTTCGGCGTATGAGGACGCCTTGTAAGTCGAAAAGTCATAAGCTTTTAACAGCCAATCTCGACCACAGACCCATAGCTCCAATAATAATAATAATATCTCACAGCAAGTTAAAAGACAAATAGAATAATAGCCGTAACAAAGGCTATGACATGAGTTCTCTGATTCGTAGCTGGAAAGAGAGACAGCCCACCGGAGGTGTCGTCGGCGCCAAGTTGGACTTCATCTGGAAAGGGCAGGGTCACTTAAAGGGTAGGTATGTAATTTAACATTGCATTTTATTTTTATTTATTCTGACTCAATTATATGATATTCTTACTACTTATATTAATTTAATTTAATCTTATTACATTTAATTATGTTATATACTAATAATATTATAATATCTAATGTTATTATTTTTTTAAATCTATATCATTATAGTTAATCTATTTGTTAATCTATTTATTTTGAGTGACTTATTAATTGGAGTGATACTGATTCCTCCAAAAGTATGCTACGAAACAGACTACTTGCCATTATTAACAGTAATGTGCTCTGTGGCAAAGCTTTGAAGGAATTCGTAGCCCTCCAATTCACTCAATTGAAAAGTCTTCTACAATATACAAATTAATTATACATGTTTTCATTGCAAAAATAACACTGGTTAACAATATGTAGAATTAGTTATATATATATACTAGCGGAGGTCCCCGGCGTTGCCCGGGAAAGATGCTTTGGAAAATTCACCTGTTCGAACTCTGTCTAGTTGCTCTCCAACACTACTTGGATCCTGGTTCAGCACTATTACCCATGACTGTACAGTCGCGGCAAATAGTCCTTGACCAGTCAGTGATGGATAGCTGTGACCAACATAGGAGCGTCCGAAACTCGAAACATTTATACTCATACTATCATGAGGCAGCTGACTGAAGCAACGAATCCACGTGTTCACAGTTCGAAACAGCTGGCCGCACCTTTCCAGCTTTTAGCGGCTCGAACGGAAAATTTCTGTTCGAGCTCTTCTTTATGGTTTTAACAGATATATAGAATATTTGACATTTTAACGTAACTTTTACTTCAAGTTACGTCATGTTACGTCATAAAAACCTTTGCCGGTGGTGCTGATTCAGAATATATAGTTTTGGGAGTGTAACCTTTTTTTTAGCGGATTTATAGTAGATGACGTAATTTTTACGTCGAGTTACGTCATGTTACGTCATACCAAAACCTTCGCCTGGTGATGGTGATTCAGAATATATATGGGTTTTGGATGTAGGTGTTACCGTTTTGGAGTTATAAGAGGACAGAGACGGTTTGCCATATATATATATATATATATATATATATATATATATATATAATTTTAGTGCAGGGGGTGGGGGGGGGGAGACAAAATACCAGTTCCCAACAGTTATTTTCGCTGAAATAATGCAAATCTATATCAATGCACCAAACATGTTCGCACACCGAATCCCAACCCGGGGTGAACTTTTGGGGAGTCAAAGTTCCCATAGACTCAACACAGCGAAATCCAAAAAAAAAAAACTATTTTACTCACGTCACTTTTGATGGTACTGGGTCCATCTTGGTACCGTTGGACGCGTTTTCCTGAGCTACATGTACAGTTGGGGAACAAAGTATCTGGACACTGTTGGCGGCTTCTGGTAACAATGTCAGTAATAAAAACGTTAGTACTAGACAAAAATTATTCATTACTACATAAGGATAACTGATATTGGGTGACGTCGACCAATCACAGACAGTGAAATAAAAGTTATCCTTCATTTCATAAATAGTTTCTTTCATTTATGTGTTTACTTTTGGGGATGTTGCCAGAAGCCGCCAACAGTGTTCAGATACATTATTCCCCAACTGTACCTGTATAACTCATTACCGGGAATCACCTATACTTGACCTCTCGGGTTCGGTCAAAGTTCACAGAAATATACAAAATTCTAATTTACGGCCTATTTCACTGATTTGGAAGCCGTTTTCGGGCAGTTTTATGATGGTCATAGTAGGTCAACTAAGTGAGAAGTACTATTGACCCCAGCCCGCACATAGGTGCGGTCATGCGAGGTCATATGGGGTCAAATTTGCAAGTTATTTGAATTTAATTAAATAAGTTTATGGGTGAAATTTGATCACGAATCTAATTATTATACTCCCTTCGACAAGAGGGACCAGCCGCCTGTAGGGCGGCCCCTGGGAGGCCGCAAGCCTCCAACTCTCTGCAGGAGAGAAAGGGGAGACCGGAAGCCTCCCACTCTCAAGGGCGGCTAACATAGAGGCCGAAGGCCTCTTGGCCCCCACAGGGGCTAGCATGTTCGGGCGGCTGGAATATATATATATATATATATATATATATATATATATATATATATATATATATATATATATATATATATATATATATATCGTGTGTCTGGCAGGGACGTACAGCCACGATCCACATATTCTACCACACCCCAGACAACTCGCAGGTAAGGATCATAATCAACATACACTATGCCCTTCTGGTCTGGAGCTGTGAGGGTTCTGGTGCTTCACTCACCATTGAATAAGACCGTGAATGCAGTTTCAGAATGCCAGCAATAATAGGTCTCGATTTGAAAGTATGAATATTCACCAGAAGTTAGGCATATATATTCTATATAATAATTTATTCATATACATTTGCTTATTAGTATTAGGTTTCAAAGTAAGTAATACTGAAATATATGTAATCATTATTCAATGAGCTGTGTTTAGCCAATGAATAGTAAAGTGTTACCAATAAAATTAATGCTTTAATTAAACAGAGTTGGTAACCCGGTAATTTTTAACCTACTTATTAGAACTAAATTAAAAAAGTTAAAACAGTCTCGACAATCATGTTTTACATAATATTACGATGCGAATAACTAAACTAAAATCACACAGAATCCAAGGCGATACCATAAGATGGATAGAGAACTGGCTAAGAAACCGAAAACAACGCGTGGTAATAAATGGAAAATCATCTAGTTGGACAGGCGTTATGAGCGGGGTGCCACAGGGGTCAGTTTTAGGGCCAATCCTATTCCTAGTTTACATAAACGACATAGACGAAGGCCTCTCAGGCATAATATCGAAGTTTGCTGATGACACCAAAATTGCAAATACAGTACTCACTAACGCACAGACTAAAAAATGCAAGATAATCTCGATAAATTGTCAAATTGGGCGAAGACTTGGCAAATGTCCTTCAATGCAGATAAATGTAAAGTGCTCCACATCGGACATCGTAACGTAGTAGCAAACTACTCATTGAACGGTAATCAACTCAAAAGCGTGGATCGAGAGACAGACTAAGGGGTAACAGTATCAAGTAATCTAAAACCCAGTCAGCAGTGTACGGAAGTAATTAAGAAAGCAAATAAAACTATTGGCTTTATTGGCAGAGCATTCGAGTATAAGTCTAAAGACACAATCCTCATTTTGTATAATTCATTGGTCCATCCCCTTATGGAATACTGTGTTCAAGCCTGGTGCCCGTACTATCAGAAAGATATAGCAAAATTGGAACGAGTCCAACGTAGAGTTACTAAAATGATATCAAGTCTGAGAAACAAAACGTACGAGGAGCGGTTAAGCGAATTAAATCTATTCCCATTAACACAACGTAGACTGAGAGGTGACTTGATCCAGGTATTCAAAATAATCAAAGGCATAGATAATATGGACTGCAGTAAATATTTCACCATCGACCAATCAAACTACACGAGAGGAAACGGTTGCAAAATCATAGGCAAATCTTTTAATTCAAGCGAATCCAAGAATTTCTTTTTTAACCGAGTCGTTAACTTATGGAATGGGCTTCCCCGTAACGTAATAGACTGTATCACCGTAGATAGCTTCAAACGTCGCTTAGATAAACACCTTGCGTCTAATCCCCGACTTACAGTGTTTACTAATGAATAATTTTGCCCATTACAGGTGGCGAGTTAGCCAAATTTCACCTACTTTCTATCTTTCCTATAAAATTTCCTTGTGGAGTATTTCTGCCAACCCCACAATGTTCCCATTCCTGACATTATTTCCTGTACGGCTCAAGCTGGAGGGTGGGGAGAGAGCCTTCTACTTTGCTATCCTTATCTACGACTATCACTGGGGAGTAATTCATTCTCTACCAGTAACATTCAAATCAGATCACCTCGTGTGGACCGTAAATTTTGTTGTGGTCTGTGTTGCTATGTATGTAATTCTATGTATGTAATTTTTTACATCAGTAATCACTACAGAAAATCTAGCAGCAAAGCCATCAGCACAAACTGTCTATTGTGGCAGCAACAGCAATATCCTTAGCGTAGTGGACATCAACAGAAATGTTGTATTAAAAGAGATACACAGACTTAAAAATAATTATTAAGGCACAGAAATCTCATGGCCCAGATGAAGTCTATGCCAGATTACTTAAGAATTGTAAGGAAAAACTAGCTGATATTTTTACAAATTCCATAGAAATTGGAGACGTACCATTAGCGGGAAAACTGCAAACATAGTTCCCATATTTAAAAAGGGAGATAGATCAGTGACATCAAATTACCGCCCAATTAGCCAAACATCAATGGTAGGGAAGCTTTTAGAATTTATAATAGCAAACATGATTAGAGAGCACTTAGAAAGACATACCATAGATTAATTTATGACTCACAACATGGGTCCATGAAAGGTAAATCCTGCCTCACAAAACTGTTAACATTTTTCTCGGAAGTATACAAGGCAGTAGATAGTAATAAGAACTACGATATAAAATACTTAAACTTTTGGAAGGCCATTGACAGAGTACCACACGTGAGGCTGATTAGGAAGGTAGAAGCTAATGGTATTGGAGGCAATGTTTTATGATGGATTAAGTTTTGGCTTACTGGGAGACAGCAAAGTGTCAGCATTGAGGGAGTAAAGTCGGAGTGGGACCCAGTCTCCAGTGGGGTTCCTCTGGGATCAGTTCTCGGCACCATACTATTCATTCTATACATAAATGACTTAGATATTGGCATAAACAGCATCCTCAGCAAATTTGCAGACGGCACAAGAATAGGTAGAGTCAGTAAATCGGAAGAGTATTCGCGTGCACTGCAAAATTATCTTAATACTTTATTGTACAATTGGTCAGAAAAATGGCAAATGAAATTCAACGTCGATAAATGTAAAGTTTTAAACGTAGGGTGTTCAGCAAACATAACAGTATATACCTGTAAACTAGATAACATAGATGTAGGTCAATCGATATGTGAAAGGGATCTGGGAGTTATTATTAGTTAGGATTTTAAATCCAGGCAACAATGTGTACATGTCCGGAACAAAGCAGGATGGATATCAATTTGTTAAAGAGCGTACAGAGAAGGATGACTAAAATTATTCATAACCTTAGAAATCTCCCATATGAAGATAGACTTAAAAAGCTGAACCTGCACTCGCTGGAAAGACCCAGAGTGAGAGGGAATATGATTGAAGTATTTAAATGGATAGATGGGTTTGACATAGGAGACTTAAGCAAGGTATTAAGAGGAGGTAGCTAAGATAGAATACGCTCAAATGGATTCAAATTAGAAAAATACTGTTTTAAACACGAAATAGGAAAACATTGGTATAGGAATAGAGTATAGTAGACGAGTGGAACAATCTTCCAGGAGAGGTAATAACTACAAAAACACTGAATGGCTTTAAAAATAGGTTGGATAGATACAAGAACTCAAAGGGATGGTTTATATCAGGAGCTGCCAACAACTGTACAAACTTACACTCATATATATATATATATATATATATATATATATATATATATATATATATATATATATATATATAGTGACAGTAATAACATAATACACAACAAAAACAAATTTAAGCATTCATACCTTGGTCATGTGTAACCTTGGTTTGGCTGGAGGTTAGAGCACTATCGCCTTCCCTCGTCCGATGGTTACCAGTTGAGTTCCAAGTGGCTCCATCATCAATATTATAATTGTCATTTATATTGTTCTTAAGATTTTCTTGGATATTGGATACAATTCCGCTTTCCACATCATCTGTAATTATTTTATTATTATTATTATTATTATTATTATTATTATAGTAATGGTAGTACTAGTAGTAGTAATAATAGTAGTAGTATTTTTATATTTATTATTATAATTATAATATTATTTTCTATCATTTCATGTGCAAACTCTATGACACTTCCATACACCCGTTGTCTACCAGTATTTTTACTGCACAAATAGATCACCCACCATGTTCTCTTTGACGATTACTAACTATTAGTACTTCTATCCGAGTCTAACTAAAGAGTATAAAAAGAATAAGATGGAACTCTTCGCCTATCCCCGGGTTATTATAGAGACAGACGGTGGTATACCAAGCAGCTGGCGTGTAGAAATATCGAGGAGGGGCTCAGAACTCATTTATATACTGCTATAAACTGCAGTAATAGTAAGAGGAAAAGGTCAGATATGTCTTATTTTCTGTTCAATTTCAGTCATAACGATGGATGGAACCATAGTCACTTAGACAAAAAAATATCAGACCCACCTAACCGGTAACTGAATAGTGTCAAACTGTGACCTAACCTGGGCTAATAAATAAAAAAAATATTTTTACCCTAGGGTGTTAGGACTTTTACAAAAATATCACCAGATTTTTTACTGATACAGCATTTGTAACCTGTAATTGCAATCAATTACCTAAACTAATACTGCTCAATTTAACAGTGACTTTGTTTCAAAATTAATTAAATATACACCAACCCTAACCTACAAGTGCTAAGCTATACCATATACAGTACAGTATATAATGTAACGTAACGATGAATGTATGTACAGTTGGCCACATGATTCCCTGAACATGTCTAGCGAGATGCTGCAACCATATCGCATTTGTTTACTCCAGAGAGTACTGTAGTAAATTTCATGAATGAATGGTTCAGAAAGTATCATGAACGTGATTGGTCTAATGGAAACAAGGTGAAAAGCTTCTATCCAGAGAATATTAATGAAAGCTATTATTACTTTACTACTCTCTGGAGTAAACAAACGCGATATGGTTACCACATGTCACTAGACGTGTTCAGGAAATTTTGTGGCCAACTGTACACTGAAAAATGATTTCCCTAAGCAGTGTTTTATCGATATGAGAGCGTGTGTGTCTGTGTGTGTGTGTACTTATTTGATATCAAAGTTTCAATTCTTATCTTTTAACGTGGTTTAATATAATTTAGAGTTCACTCTAACAGTGGCATGTGTTTGTTTCATAACTGCTTACATTGGCAATTAATTTATTTGTATACATGAGTACAGGGAGAAAAGTAGAGAAGACAAAATAGGCACCTTTTAATAGCCTTTTATCCCATGCAAGGATACTGTTGAAGGTAGGCTATTCTTGGACTCCTCCTAAGAGCAAGGTGGATACATTAGGCTTTATGTAAAAACATCCGTGGTGTTGATGATGGCATGGTACCGGTATGATGGCTCTGTTGTTTGTCTATGGAGCCTTCGTACCGGTACAACACCATTGTATACAGTACTATACACCATGAATGTTCTTGCATATGGCCCATTATATAATTTTTATATTCTTCCGCTATAGTGACAACCACAATCTGAATCGGGACGTGATCGTGTGAAATGTTTGTTGAAAGCGTCAACATTTATATATTATCTAACATTTTTGTTTCTGTAAATTATCAAGGAAACACTAAAAGTTAATGCATTGTTATATGTATATAAAATTAAAGGAAAAATATATTTTTACAAGCCACTTAAGCCCAAACACACGACTGTAATATTGATGTTGGTGATTTGTTAGGCGTCTGCCGTCTGCTAGCACAACAGCTCCCGATGTTAAATTTTTGCCATAATGACTCGTATGAGTGTCCCCACTTATCTCTATATATTCAGTAATGGAAATGAGTAGTGATAAAGGAAGTTCCGTCTTTCACTGACAATGTTCACTGGACCTCTCCCACGCTGGCCATTGAAGGTGTTCGTTAAACCTTACTATTACTGCACTAATACTCATACTATTACTACTTCTAATACACTTATTACTACAATTAGTACTGATTCTACTTCTTTTACTATTATTACTATTGGGGAAGGCGGTGGCAGAGTGGATACAGCAATTATCATGGACACAGTTTTGATATATATATATATATATATATATATATATATATATATATATATGTGCACTGTTATGTATCACTATGATAAAAAGTGATAACAATAATATTAAATGCCTGCTAGCATTATATATATATACTAGCGGAGGTACCCGGCATTGCCCGGGAAAGATGCCTATATGAATAAGGACTAAGGAGACATTTTATAATTTAGCGAGCAACTTTATTAAACAATTTTCAGCTTGATGGCCCGAGACTTGACTGAATTTCCAAATAGCCTTTATGCCTTCTTCAGCTCGAAGGAGAATTTCCGTTCGAGCTGTACATTTGGCACGCGTTTTTAGCGGCTCGAACAGAAATCCGTTCGTGTTTCTGTTCTAGTGGTACTGTACTGTACGTACGTGTGTGTGTAAATGTGTGTGTGGAATAGTTTACACACACACACATCAGCATGACACACAGGTATCTCAATGAGTGTGTGTGTGTCCTGTGTGTTTGTGTGTTCTCTCTATTTGTGTGTGAGTGTGTGTTTTCTCTCTCTCTCTCTCTCTCTCTCTCTCTCATACTCTGTGTGAGTGTGTGTTCTCTCTATCTATGTGTTCATGTGTGTGTGTACTTTCTGACTGTGTGTATCTGTGTGTGATTTCTGACTGTGTGTGTGTGTGTGTGTGTGTGTGTGTGTGTGTCAAAAAACATACCTGTAATAAGGCTTACAAAATCGGGTTGAGATTTTTTTTTTTTATTCAAAGCGTGTATGAAGCAATTATTTTTTTGAAAATGGCACCAACTTTTTTAAGCCATACTCTAACTGTTTAAGCCTTACGTCTAACTGTTATAATGATCCTAACTGTATATCAATGAAAACACCTCTCACTAAGATAATAATTTAATAAAGTTGCTCGTTAAACTATAAAATGTCTCCTTAGTCCATATTCATATAGGCATCTTCCCCAGGCAGTGCCGGGTACCTCCTCTAGTATATATATATTTATACACTAAGGAAACGATATTATAGCAAATTTATTAAATCTTAAATAAATTGGAGGGCTCTTGGTTCCTTCATATTGTGCCAGGAAACAGATGACTCCCTATTAGAAACACTAGTAGTGGTCTGTTTCGTGGTTCAGTTAGATAGAATCAGTAGCCCTCCAGGGAACACATGATTCCGTTTTTGTAATAATTAATGTGATCGGTTTTAAGGAACAGATTGAGGGAACCAGTAGCACTCATATTCCTTTCTATTAATTAAATGGAGTATCACAGATTCCTCCAAACTGTGCCACGAAACAGACTACCCCGATATTTCAATCCATATAAGGGATTTGTTTCCTGGTAAAGTTTGGAAGGATCAGTAGCTTTTCCACTTTCCTTATTGGAGGAATCGAAATGGATACTCATTCCTCTAAACTGTGCCACGAAACAAACCACCCAATTAGTGAATATTTGAGGTGGTTGGTTTCGTGGTTTGTTTCGTTGCACAGTTTGGAGGAATCAGAAGCACTCATATTCCGTTTTTTGGCAATTTGAGTGCTACTGTTTCCTCCAAATCAAATTACCTAAGGTGGTGGTGAATGAGAAGGTTTGATTGACGTCACTCTCTCCAAATTCATTCGTTGCTGTAACCTAAAAAAATATTATAAAATAATACAAAATAAACAAAGAATGGAAATATTTTTTTATTGAAATTAAATTAATAATGAGTTCAGTTTAAATTAATCATAAGTAGATTAGTGCAGATAATAATGATTAAATAATTAAATAAACAATCAGATAAATTTTATAAGCACACACATTTTTTAATATATTTCAACAAGTACACTCTCCCGAAAAAGTATCGGCATTGCTGGCTAGCTCCTGCTGAGAAAAGATTGAAGCTATATGTATGACTGTACTGTGGGGTTGGTATTCCTGCTGGCAATGAGTTGACTCTCATTTCTGTACTAACGTGAAATCCTCTAGCATACATAATTTATGCATTAGGCAAGTCGTGGAGTAAGAGTTGTGATATAATTTTTACAGATATATGTTATGTAATTTTAATGATTGATGGTTTTTTGGGGAGGGGGAATTTACTGAATCATTGAATATAATGAGAATGACAACCCAGAGAATAAAGTTACCAAATCGGATTTTACCAAAAAGGAATCTTTGTGTAGATTCGCTGTAACTGTAGTATTTTGTCTTAAATATAATGCAGTTATAGCATAGGGTAGGATTAAGTAGGCTTATGCTTTTTCTTCTGATACTTCTAAATAAGGTTTTGTAAAGTAACACAAACAGACATTGCCCTCTCCAGAAAGTGACGTGTATAAACAAACATGTGAAACAACCAACACCTCAATGCTTCACTCGATAATCTCGGGGGCCTCAGTCTCAGGCCACGACTGACGGCCTCCTGTCCCGAGGTATGTATGTATATATATATATATATATATATATATATATATATATATATAAAACGTAAAAATAAAATAAAAAGAGAGATAACGTTATATACCATTCGGCAACTACGGTGCGGTTTAGCTGAGTTTTCAGCATTAGAAAGGGGCAAATCTTACGATAATATTTGAAATTTCTCTAATAGTTAAAGAAATGCGAATATGTTTCGATTTGCATCCACTATAGTTTCTCTGACTCATGAAGCAATACGAATATGCATAATTGGCAACTGATCGGCAGGAATACCACTATCTATAAAGTTTCAAAGCAATATACTATAAGGCTACGTTTATTGTCGTTCATTCGTTTTAATGCCGATACTTTTTTGGGAGAGTGTATATATATATATATACTTGGTGATATATTGCTGGTTGACAAGCAGTGTGGCTTCCGTAAAGGTCGCCAGACGCTCGATCAGCTAGTAAACCTGGAAGTTCAAATTCAAGAGGCATGTGCCAAAAAAAAAAAAATTCGATTGCAACATTTTTAGACATTGAAAAAGCCTACGACATGACGTGGCGACATGGCCTCCTCAGGAAACTATATGCGATGGGATTACGCGGTAACCTGCCCTTCTTTGTTAAAAATTTCATTTCTGACAGAACTTTCTCTGTCAAGCTTTTTTCGGAAACAGTCACTTTCTCGGACAAATTTGTCCAGGCAAATGGGGTGCCCCAGGGGAGTGTTCTGTCTCCGACCTTATTTCTATGTATGATCAATGACATTCTACCAGCTCCTCCTCGAAATCTTAAATACTCACTGTACGCCGATGACTGTGCAATATGGCACTCCAGCTGTAATGCAGAATTTTCGGCAACTCGGATCCAATTGGCACTGGATTTGAGTCACAATTGGGGCCTCCAGTGGGGTTTTAAGTTTTCAATAAGAAAGAGTGTAGGGGTGATTTTCACTCATAGGAAGAAGCCAGACGTCCGGCTGACTACTAATAGTAATTACGATGTTCATGATCCCACGTAGTTAAAACAAACCTAACCTAGCCCAACCTGACATACCCAAAAGTACAGGTATTACAAAACTACGTCAAATTAATGATAATGCGGCATGATAATTACATGTGATGCAAAAATTGCTAATAAATTACTTAAGCCTCCAATCGCGTCTGCCACCTCTGTACAGAGGAATTTTTATTTGCAAATAGTAAAAAAAAATTTGACATCTAATACCGTTTAAACCACTAAACCCACATGAATAAATGATACATGATATTGAAGGACATGCCTTTAGATGTCTCCTGCTGATGTAGGCTACCTGTGAAGACTAAATGGACATATGTAGAATGGGTAGCCAGCTCAGAATGAACACAACTCAAAGCACACTTTTACACTCTCCTGACAATTCTCAGTGCATTTCCATGATCTGACTTCGTCATAAAACGTGTTAGAATCACAATTTTCAACACAATAATATGAAATATATGTCACTGTCGTTTTTACGTACATAAATGGTAATTAGTCCAAAGGCAGAGCTCTGAAATTACATCCTCACATGCTGAGAAATATTGCTACAATGGCTGGACAAGGTTGGTGTGACTCGTGAGAGCTCCAAAGCACACACATCCTCTGTTGTGACCCAAATCAAGTATGTCAGGGGGCGCGCAAATTGGAAAACTGCGCTGTCAACTTATGTCATCACCAGCGGTTACTCACACTTGTTTGGTAGTGTTAAATTAAGTCGTCACCCATTTTTTAAGGGTTAAAATAGAGGGTAGTTAGGGTTCGAAGTAGTACAACAATCATTACCTGTACGTGGTAGGTGGCTCCTGGTTGTAACTGGGTGAAGGTGTGTGAACTGGAGTGGTAGTGTGATGAGGAGATGGTTCCAGGTACTGTGAAATTAACCCATAGTTCTTCTAGGTCACTTTCCTGTAATGGTAATGGAAGAAAAAGTAATAATAATAATAATAATAATGGAAATAATATCTAAAATAGTAACATATGGCAATATTAGTAATAATTATGACAAAAAATGCTACTACTTTATTCATACTTGTTGACTCAATGAAATGTTGAGCATCTTACTATTACAATTATTTTTATTTCACCATTCATTCCAACTTTTATAGATGCAACTTTCCTCTGAAATTAATATTACAGTACATGGTCCACACACCTACAGTCATACCGGTATGTCATTTTTTTAAAGATTATCAATATTCTAAATTAGGCTTTTCAAACTTTCCCTAACACAAGGAAGGATACCCAGTTTAGGACAGGGATGGCGCGATTAAGATCGAAGGATGCCTCAATCTAGATTAGGTTTGGTTAGTTATGTTAGACAAATAATGGCTCAATTTTTAATGGTTGTTGATAACTGGAAAGAAGTCAGCCAACTTTTATCCAAACTTGGCTCGGATTTTCTATCAACTCTGATTGTTCATCCTATCCCCAAAGACAGTTGGATATATGGTTGAAGGCTATCTTCAAAACAAAGGATTACCAACAAGAGAATTTCCCCTTAAGGTGAGAAGGGTGATAGAAATATTTTCTGTATAATTATATCCAATATTTAATTGAATATATTGTGCAGTCATTTCCACACATAACCATGCAGAGGTGCACAAGCGTATGATTGACAAAAATCCTATTCAGTCAGTTGCACGAACCATCAGTAACACTCATGGAGGTATAAAATCTGGAGACGGCATGACGTCACATAGGTGAAGCCAGTTTTCTCTTGGACGACTAAACAGTACACCCAAAACATTGGTCAGCTGATCTGGACACATCTTGTGGTGAGTGATATATTTCTCATTTTTTGAACCATTATCCCTGCCTATGGATATGTGAAAAGGGATCGTAGTGATACTATAATATTCCACACGTGAGGTAAGACCTTTATAACAATATATATTTGAGAAGGACGCGAAATAAAACTCACTAAAATGCAGTGTCCGCCTGTGTCACACGTCCCATTGCAAAAAGATTTGACAATATTGGCTAGGATTGACTGTTTATCATAAATGTTGCTTGCTGAGATAGTGGCAGCAACAGAAGGTGACAACTCAGAGACCATCCCAAGTACTGGGAAATGTTAAGTGTGCCTTGTGAAGGAGATAACTGAGAGACCATCCCAAGTAGGCAAGTACTGGTGAGTGTTAGTGGAATGCAAGACAGGCATTTTTTGTATTATTTCTCCCTGGAATGAGTCTGGTGCATGAAGTATTTCGTTGAATACAGTCCTAATTTATCATATAATTACGCTATCCATATTGCATAATGTCAATAAGAATATGTAGAATACAGATAATTAGTTATTTTTGACCTTTATTTATTTAAGCTGTTTTGAAGAAATGATGAAAATATTGCATGATATACTCGGAGCGACAATGTAATGTTTTGGGTGTACCTAAAGCTCCGCCCACCGCTCATAGGCTCCACCCACTGGCTTCACTCAGTTGTGAAGAGAGGGCCTGGGATGCCGTCTCCAGATTTTATACCTCCATGGTCACACCCACACGTGATGGTTATCCCCGTAGGAGGGTATTGCCTGTAGTGATGTGGGCAATATTTTAAGGGGTTTGGCGCCTCTACGGCCCCTGTCACTCCCTTTCAGTTCTTCAACTGTACCTATTTTCTTTCTATTTCCTTCTTGCTTGCTGTCTCACCTCTCTATTACCTTCTTCTGGCGCTATATGACCTCGCTCTTGCGGCGCCTAATATCAGTCAATAGTTAAACGAGACAGTTAAGCTTACACAACCACCCAGTTTGTGCAGGCATGATTGATAGTCTATTGAGGCCTTAAGGTTTTTTTTCGGGACTGTAGGCTGTCAGTAGCCCGTGACTCTTGCGAGGCCCCGAGATCATTGAGTGTCGCACTAGATGAGACAGTGGAGCTTCGTAATGATGATTTTACCGTAGCTTTTCTTCTGCCCCACTAGATGACGACACTTTATTTATACACGTCACTATCAGGAAAGAGCAGCTACACCGTCACTCACAGCATCTTGGAATATGGTCTGGCATCTTCTATGTTGTGAGTTGACGACGATGTAGGGGGTATTTTCTTGATGTGTCGGTGTAGCCAGGGTAGTTGACGAACAGCTTGGATCCATCAGATCACCTCGAAAAAATCCCAGACGTTTTCTGGTGGACTCAGACCAGGGCCCTTGCCATTCGCAGTCCGTCACTTTATTCACTCAGCCACCACCTCCCCACAGGTGGTAATGTATGATGGTAATGTATAGTTCGTCAATTTATTATTTTGTTCATTCATTATATTCAGTATTATGATTTCACTGTATGTCACAGTATGTGTCAGGTTTCAGTGTATCACATCAGTATTCACGTATAGGTTACATACGTTTACCTCGAGACGGGGCACATGTATTCACTGGTCAGTTCTGCCTCACACCAACTCATGTACATCCATGGCTGAATGTCTATGATTAGGGGGTACAGCTATCTATTGTAGTTCAAAGAACAACCATAGTCAGAGGGTTGTGGAAACTTATCTTGTTACAACTCTCTGTCCAGTATCGGTGGCTTTGCACCACCCCATGCTCATGGACTTTCTGCCATGGCTGTACATCCCTACTATAGCTTTGGCATTACTTTGTGGCGAGTAAAACACAATGGATCTTCAATCTTTACATATCCGAAGCAGTATATGGATATGATACATGACACAGTAAGTAAGTTACCCATCACAGAAGTGACAGAAGTGTACTGCAGTGAAGTACGGTTCCAGTGGCTTGCAGTGTAGCCCTCAAGTGAATCCCAGTGTACATCAACGATGCTAAAACAGCGGAAACAGGATCAGGGGGTTGCAGCTTATTCTCTCAGTACGCCTCCAGGGACGTGGGGCCCACGCCCAAGCGTAGGTGGTTAGTGAGTCCCAAGATGTTATCCTCCAGATGTTTCAGTTTAGGAAGGAGTGTGAGCAGAAGAGACGTGAGGACTCGTTAAGGAGACAAGCTGAGAAACAGCGTTTCAACCAGCTTGTTACGGCACTCTGAGGCCAACCAGGTGCAACAAGTGAGCGCACCTGGCGCCTCCTATAACCCCGTTATCGTGTTGTTGCCCAAGCCCCCAACGTCTCCGCTTGTTCCCAAGGCTACAGTTGCCCCACCCCCTACACTTTCACAAGACACCACAATACAAAATTTTAAGGAATGGAAGCAAGTGGAAAGAATACGCAGTGATGGTGGTGGACATGCACAAACATTTAGGAGAGGTGGCTGAGTGGTTAGTGTTCTGGACTCATACAACTGTTTAGGTGAAGGTATGTCAAATGTAGGGAATACATGGGCCATAAATAAGATGTAAGTCAGGCAATATTTAGGGGCAGAATAGACATTACATAATTGGAGTACCCTATCCCCAGGTACAACCTTGAATAGCTGAAAGGTCATGTCAGGATCAGAGGAGGTACAGAGAAGGCGATGTGGCAAGGAGCTATGTATGTAAGTCAGGAGACCATTCCTTACCAGATGAACATATGGCACATAACCTGAGAGAGGAGGAGCTTGCCCAGCAGCGAGCGCCCGTCCTGGAAATGCTTCCTGGAGAAAAATAACACTGGGATGATGACGAAAAACATAGGCCTTGAGTTGAGTAGCTTAGCATAACTGGTAATACCACATACATTACAGGAGATGACATCCAGCTGGCAAGCATTAGCGAACTCTGTGTTTGGAGGTAGAAGTCCGGGGAGTGGGGGTAGATGAGCGACCTGGAGAAGATGATGGACCACATTAACCCCTGGCTGAAGGCATCATGGACACTTCCATCGAGACGTATCCTCAGGAGGTGAAGGCTCAGAGGTGGAGGCAGCAGGACATGATGATTCACCCTTGAAAGGACATGTCCTGGAATCATGGTTGGCGGCACACCAGGCACACCTCGGCAAAGTGGAACAGTACCAGGAGATGTGCCCAACTCCCCAGCACCTGTAGCACCAAGGCTGGTCATTATGAAGTTTTCGCACCTCACACGGTGGAAGACAGGGGAGGAAATCAAAGGGAATCTCAATTCCTCAGTCCACAAACTACCAAAAGGTTGCGAGATTCGCTAGATGAATTAATTCGTCGGGTAAACGGGTATCGACAAAAACCCAGTGCTTTCGATATAAAAATTTTTTTGTAGTAAATATAAACAATTGAAGTCTATTTACCTCTTTAATATTTTGATAGATAGTTAAAATATATTCCGAAGTGAAACTTACTGCAATAAGGTGGTTTATAAAGATTAATAAAGCCGAATACATACAGTCATCGAAACATACGTTTTCTGTAGGCTTTTAGTCTATTTCTATATTCAAGTTAGGCTCTATACCACTATTTTACCTGGTAAATTACTTGCTAATATTACTGAGCAAGTTATTTACTATTTGTTCAATGCCAAGCTAGTACTTAAATATAATGTAACAGATTATTTGTTTCATCACCTACAACTACAGAGACCTGGTATCACTGCTGCCAGAGTGAGTACACAATTCAATCTAAGCCAGTGTATGCGTTCTTGCTTTGCTATATATTTTTTTTCAAAATGCCTGTATATACATGTGCAGTGACAGATTGGGACTCGAAATCAAATAAATCAAATATTAAATGTGAAGTGTAGACCCGAGTCGTCGTATGTTTACAGCCGATTTATCTACATTAGGTTCCTTTCATTATTTATGCCTACACATCGTTAAGTACAGTATTTAAAAATGTCTAAAATAGTATTGAATATTTCTATGGCAAAAAGAAGGTATACAACAACCAATTATTAGTATACCCATAAAAAATATGTCTAATTATTTTACCTGGCGAATCTAGCAAGCCTCGGCCAGTTTGTGAACGCTGGAATTGGAGGTGGGTCGGAAAGACTCCAGACAACAACGATACGACTAATGGGGGGAACCATCTTGGAGAAAACGACGGGCAGAGTACACACCAGGGTATCCCTCAGCAGTTTCGGGATGACATCAATAGGAAAACGGGTGAGGATGTAGCTGGGGAACTAACAAGGCCTCTTGGGTGAGTCTTGAAGAATGAGAGGCAGAGACAAAAAGTCATCACCTTGGCTCTATCAATGATGTCCTGACACTTCCTAGAGATGTTGACTTCAGTCAGTTCACGCTGCAGTTTGAAAGCCCTTTTGACATCAGACAACCAACGCAGCTTTGTGTCTGTAGATGGGTTCCCAGGGAAGGAGAGCTTGACATAGTCATTTCTCGGGGCAAAAGCAGGAAGGTTAGACGAGGGCAAGGAGTGGGTATACAAGGAAGAAACACCAGGGTGAGGCAGAGAAGGTACGTCGTGCACAACTGAAGTAAACTTTGCCATCTTGGCTGCTGGAAGCAAACAGTTCACACCATCGAAATCCTGCGAGGAGCCGGACGAGGCATCAATGGGTCACTTGGTAGAGGTTGAGGAGGTGGACGATTGCAACCTGAGTTGCGGAGTGACCGAGGAGAGAGGGGGAGGGTTGCGAGAGGGCAGCTCAGGCCAGTGATCCTCAATTGGAGACTCGTCGTCTGACATGGCTAAACAAACACACAAACAGAACCACAACAAAACAGAACACAGAATCACAACAGACAAACAACACCAAAAAACACCACAGAAACAGCAACACACAAGCAACACAAACAACAATGCAGACTGAGCGCCAGGAGAACGTCCACACTCCACCAAGGTTGGAGCGAAACTGTTAGCTAGGATTAGAAAGCATGTAAAATCTATGGCATATATAATTCATATTTGCATGTACTGAAGTATGCTGAAATTTCAAGATAATGTCTGTTTAAGAATTAGAAACAAAGTATTACACATGCCATATGTCACCAGTTTAGTCATCACTTCAGAAGGAATCATTCCTGTATGTTTGTCAGATCCATCTCGTAGAGAACAGACACATAGCTCTCTACCCTTCTCATTTATTAGACTAATAGTATATCAGTTCCCCAACAGCCTAAATCAATATTTAAATTTAGTCCCCAGAGCAAGAGTTGGAACTTGTACAGTCGGCAAAAAAAGTTTCGTTACCACCCCTACGTTAATTTTAACATCGATAAGCGTGGTAGGGTTGGTACTCCGCCGTCTGAGCAGCTGTGCCTCGCTGGCCGCGGCAATGACAACTTAACAGAAGGCATTCCCTTTCTTTTTATATCAAAGGTTTAACTGATTTTAAATTAAATTTTGAGTGTTCAAGAACTATTACTATTTAACTATTCATCATTAAACATAAAGAAATACGTTTGAGTATTTTAGAACAAGAATAACCTTGAAATACCCAGAAAAAAAAGCACTGGGTAAAAGTACGTCACTCCTACTTGCCTGACCATTAGACACTGAGGGGTCCGGGTGGGTGACGGAGGTATTTATGACACTCGTGCCCATGGAGGTAGTATAGGTGGAGGCGCCAGTAGGACCTGATTTGTGAAGCCACCAATCTGTCATTTCCGGCGCCTTCAAGATGGCGTATACCTTTGTATGTCAGGTCAGAAGTCCACTTTTACTGAAACATATCTTGGTGTCCGCCATATTGAAGGCGCCGAAAATGACAGTTCGGCGGCTTCACTTTACTCCCCTGGATTAGTGAGCCATGGCGACTCCACCTATACTACCTCCATGCTCGCGCCACACTTGACTCACCAGTCAGGTCTACCAACATTACATCACACTGTTAAAAGGATGGTAACGAAACTTTTTTTGCCGACTGTACATAACTTGTAATCTACCTGTACATAATAAAGGGAAGAAGAGGATTGAAGATTTTAACCTTCAACTCTGGTAACTAAACTAAGAAGGTATTGAATACTTGGATGAACACAACAAGAAAACACCTACCAGTCATACTTTTAACCGTTCAGAACGTAACATAACAAAGAAGTCAACTCTACAGAGTGAATACTGTGGTAAGTCGGTCAGGATTAAAACCACACCACAGCATTCGACAACAACCACTTATAGGTTTTGGTGGCAACAATAAGAACACTAAATAGAAACCACTAACACATTGGTCGTTACCACTAGTTCATTTGGTGGTTAGCACTAATACAGTCACTGTTAAAAGTCCTGCAACGGCCCAATGAAAGTGAACCATCAAACTGAATCTAAGAACCAATATTAGATAACAGTAGCTGTGAGTTCACTAAATATTTCGAGTCCGTTTCAAGTGAAGGTCTTGCAAGACTATTGCCCATGACTGTACAATCTGACTCACGTGTTTTGTAGGTCTATAACTGGCTCACGAACTTTGTAGGACTATCAAGTGCCTCGCGATTTTTGAGCGTAAGTAACTCCTGATTTTTTATTTGTAAATGTGAAAACATTTAGGTAAGTCTATGACTGGCCCTTTTTTTAGCCTATAAACTGAATCACAAGGTTGGCACGTAAATGTGAAAATACGTAATTAAGTTTGACTTTCACGAAGTTTGTAGGGCAGGGAAGTTTATATGCCTAAAGTGACTCACGTTCTTGTAGGCAATGTTGTAGGTAATGACGGGTGCGTAACTCTCCACGTGCCAGACCAAAGTGTAAGAGGTTCCATTCTCGCCAACACCAACACTGTAATATCTGTGGGACATACATACATGCATAAATATGTATATCAGTGAGGGTAAATAGGTCAATAGGCCTACATATATCCATATATATATATTTATAAATAGAATAATTAAAATATACATACTTACATCCATATATACATACAGTATCCCAACTAAGTGCTCCGACAAAATATCAACGTCTTGGCATCCTTTTCCAGTTAGTATTGTAACAACAGGGTGTTGCGTTACTATTGGGATGAACAGACTCGATTGTACACGGTAACTATTTATTAGTGTAGCTACAAAGGTTGGTTTTCACACTAGTAATTCCTGGACTCGGTAGCAAAGTAGGCGAGGGTTGTGGTTGTAGAGGGCAAGCACCTTGTAGAGAGTGAGACTTGTCTGCCGTGGTCGAGTGAAGAGAGAGCTGCTGCAGGAGGCAGCGTGGTCAAGGACTTGTGGTCGGTGCCGATATGGAAACACCTACCCTCCAAGAAGTGGCGGAAGTGTTTGACAGCGTCGTGAATGGCCACCAGCTCTCTGTCGAATGCACTGTACTACCGCTGTGGTGGCTCAAGTTGCTTGCTGAAAAACGCGATTGGTTTCAAGGTTCTGTCCACTTCCTGCTGGAGACCTGCCCCGATGGCGTCGTTGGAGGCGTCCATGTAGATGGATGTCGGTGTATGTGGAGTTGGGTATGCAAGGAGGGTAGTGTCTGCCAGCTTCACCTTGATGCTGTTGAAGGCTTCCTCGGCTGTTGTGGACCACACTAACTTCTGCGACGTCTTCTTCAGTCCTTTTAATTAAGAGGTCGTGGAGTGGTGCGAGGGCAGAGGCGGCGTGGGGAATGAAGCGGTGGTAGTAACTGACTACTCCCAGGAACTCCCTAAGTTTCCTGGCAGTGGTAGGTAGTGGGAACTCCCTGATGGCCTCTACCTTCTGTGGGAGGGGGGTGATGCCATCAGGAGTAACACGGTGCCTTAGGAAGTAGAGATTGTAAGCTCCCAGGATGCATTTGGAAGGGTGGACCTTCAATCCATATTGCTGTAACCTGCCAAATAGTTCCCTCAGGTGTTCTCGGTGTTGTGTGTGTGTGTCGGAGGGAACCAGTATGTCGTTGATATACACCACCACTCAGTCAAGTCCTCTCATCACCTTGTCCATGAACCGTTGGAAGGTCTGGGTGGTGTTGCATAGACCGAAGTTCATGGACAGGAACTCGAACAGGCTGAAGGGCGTGGTGATAGCCATTTTCTTGATGTCGTCCTCCGCAACAGGGATTTGGTGGAATGCCCGTACCAGGTCTATCTTCGAGAATACCGCACTTCCCTGGAGATTGGAGTGAAAGTCCAGGACGTGCGGTATTGGGTACCTGTCGGGTGTGTTGGCAGCGTTCAGCGCTCTGTAGTCGTCGCATGCCCTCCACTCTCCTTCCTGTATCTCCCATCTGTTTTTTAGTAGTGTGTACAGTCCTTTGCTCAGTCTTCATCTTAATACGCCTCAAGGTGGTGTTCTCAGCCCATTTTTGTTTAACATTCTGATGTATCGGTTTCTCACTTCTCTCCCTGATATTCCTGGAACTACAATTACATGCTAAGCTGATGATATCTGTGTTCATTTACCTCGTCAAGAGATCTCCAGCGGTTTCTTGACTCATTCTCTGGCTTCCGCTCACTGTGGCATTATTGTTTCCCCAGATAAAAGCAGAATATTCACCTGCCGCTCTCCTCAAGCTCTGAAAGTCTTTACCATTGGAGGGACTGTCATTTCACTGTTTTCCATGTATGCTGCTACCTTGGTGCACTGGTCAGTATTTCTGCTGTTCTCCCTGCCAGGGGCCAGGGAAATATTATTGTCCAAGACTTGTTGGGTTGCCTCCAGCGCTGACTTAAACCACTTCAATGGCTCACTTACAACTCTTCGGGCATCTCCATCCCTGTAGCCAGGACCATCTATATTGCTTTTATTTGTTCCTGCTTTGATTCACTTTCCTAGGGCTACTCTGGAGACACTAAAAAAATCATAATAGAGCGATGAGAATGATTCTTGGCTGTCCCATGTCAACCAGGATAGTGAATATGCAGCGTGAATTGCGTCTTCCTCATTTCATGGAGAGAATTTTTTCTAATGTTACGTGCCTCGCTGTCAAGTGCCTCCATATCCCACATCTTTCACCCCACTTTTCACAGTCAGTCAGGACTTCTCTTGGACCGAACTTCCCCGTCCCTCCCATAGTGCCCGCTGGACGTGCTTATATTAGATCTGTTTCCTCTGTGCTCCATAGCCTTAATTTAGATATAATGGTTGCAGAAGGTCCCCCAGGGCCCCCTCCATGGATGCTACTAACACCAAGTCAGAACTGCCGTCTCTACAGCTGCAGTTGGCTCTAGAACATGTGCAAATAGTGACGTCCTCAATCTCCACTCCACACTGCCTCTACACTGACGGCTCATTCCAATAAGATGTTGCAGCTGTTGGTGCCGTTTTCTCACCTGACATGGAGCCACCTCCTTGGGGCCGGATTGGCCGTCATCTCCGTGACCATTCCAGCTCCACATTGTATTAACTGTATACCATTCTGGATGCTGTTAGTCTTGTTTGTCAATGGGGAGTAAATGCTGCCATCATTTGTGACTCCAAGATTGCCCTTCAGTCTCTCTCCATTGTTCAGCGCACTCTCTGAAGTTGTTCAGTAGATTTTATCGTGTTTTGCCTTATTGCCTCATCAAAATTTGACTGTCAAATTTCTATGGGTGCTATCCCATGTCAGTTAACATTACAATGCTACAGTTGACAGACTCGCGAAGGAGGTCTGCCGTCTGCCTCCTCGGGGTGATAGACGTCCTCTCTCCCTGATCTGCTTCCTCTGTAAAGTCCGTCCCGCCACTCTTCTCCCTGTACGGCAGCGTAGGGATGCAGAGAGGCCCGCTTCCTTAGCATCTCCATCACCCACTACGAGTCTATCTGCCGTCACAAGTATTCCTACCGTCGCCGTGGCTTAATGGTTCGGATGCAAAATGTAGTCTCTGCTCGTTTGAGGTTGGGCTACCGGCTACTTTAGTAGGTTGTGCAGAGCGCTTCGCTCTGACATTATAGAACACCAGTGTCTGGCCTGCCCCACTGTCTGACACTTGCTACAGCGGGGTCTGCCACTTGATGCGCTTTATCGACACCTGCTGAACCACCATGTTTTGGAGGAACTTCTGGTGCACCACCCTCGTTTTGGTGGATTTAAATAGTTTATAAGGTAATTTTTTGTCGGTATTCTCATGTATTTCTCATGCTTGTGGGTGTGGGTGTTTGAGAGTGTGTAAGTGTGTGTATGCCCGTGGTCATCAGATTTTCAAGGATCCTGTCTACCCTTATGTGTTGTAGCCTTTCTATTGTGTGACGCCATTACGCAATAAAAAAAAATCACCCTGTATATTCCTGTCACAATTATGCAGACAAAGCATACCAAAAAAATCCACTCTAGGCATACCTACCTGACAGGTTTAGGTCGTCCTTGTAGACTAATTAAAGCTGAATCATTACCCATAAAGTTTGTAGCATTACAGGTGTAGTTACTAAAGTCACCTCTTTGTACACGGGCAAACTGAAGCGAAAACCTGCAGGGAATATGAGGAAAATAGTGTTGGACGAAAATATATGTGTATGGAGAGAAAGTAAAGGAAACTGTGTTTATCTGGAAGGAAACTAAAAAAATAATGAGTTTGTAAGGAGAAATTGGGTAATAATTATTGTTTAGGTGGAAAATCTGTCTAAAAATGTGTTTGGAGTGAAATATTAAATGGTTTTGGTTAGATTAATAATTGGTGTTGGGAGCAGGAATCATACTGAGAGTAAGAAAAAATAATGTTTGATGGGGAAATTTGTAGGAAAATGTATAACATTTATTAAAAATATATATAAAATAATAATTTGAATGAAAATAATGCGTTTGGAGGGAAAGCTTCTAGGAATAGTATGAAGAGGTGTGTAATGAGGGAATATATAATTATGTTTAATTCAAAACATACAGTATAATCACCGAAACCCAAAAGTAGTCATGAAGCATTAAATCATCTCACATATGAATCACTGTAAAGAAAATAAACTAAGAAGGAGCATATGAATCACCAAACCCCCAAATGAACCACCAAGACAAATGAACCACAAAAGCCATATATGAATCTTTTAATCCCAAGGCGATTCATAAAACGAAGCAGTAACTCACCTCTTACTCGCATCAACGGCTTTGAAGAGTCGAAGTGGGTTCACTGGTTCGACCCCACCTTTGAACCACTTGACTTGAGGTAGTGGTTCACCTTCAACCACACAAGCCAGACTGGTTTCGTAATTCAAACCTGTATATACCACCTCACTTTCAGCTCGAACTTTGGGAGGATCTGAGAAAGAGAGGATTTTTTTTTAATTCATTCCACCGTGGCATCAATCAACAAGCAGACAACAATACATAAGGGTAGGCGGAACCCATGAGAATCCAATGACTACAACCACACATACACAAACGCACACACACACATCACGAAAACATAACATAATGAAGCACAAGCATACAGACAAATATTTACATTATGACCTAGTTAGAGTCTGCGTAAAAAGTTATGGTCGGGCGGCTGCATAATATCGGGTCGATGCAAGTTTCCTTCAAATAGATTTATTAGAGCATGCCGAGTGATTTAAAATATCTGTTATCCAGCAACAACTGGCATCTCTTACCGCGCGAGGAAGCCTACTGACCAGTGGAACGTTTAAATTTAGTAAGCCTAGTGGCCTTCATTTATGGGAGGAGTGCATTTTTTGTGTGAGTGTTTTTACGCGTGGATTTTCAATGACAGTTCATTCTCTCACATTTTCAAACAATGCCTAGGAGGGGAACAATGAATGAAGACATTGCCTCGATAATTACTTTGAAAAAAGAAAACTTTAAACCATCAGAAATTGCAGATAAAACTGGGATTACGGCAAGTGTGGTGAGAGATGGATGCAACGTTATCATCAGGGAAATGAGGCTAACTTATCCCACCACAAACTCAAATCAGGACGTCCCAAATTAACCACTCACAGGACCAGAAGCATTCTTTCTCGGCAAGTTAGTAATAACCTAAGACTGGCAGCAAGTCAACTTAAGGAAAGCAACTCACAATTATTAGGAAATGTGGCTAATCGTACTATCCAAGATGTGTTGCACAACGACCTTGGTTACCGCAGCTAACGTGCACGCCGTAAGCCATTATCATCCACCGTACACAAGCTCCAATGGCGTCAATTTGCAGAAAAATATCTAACCTGGAGTGAAAACGACTTTCTGGGTGTAGCTATGCTAGAGTGTACCGTAAACGTGGTAGTGATCCGTATGACCCCCGCTACACAGTCAAAACAGTGAAATGCACTGATTATGTAATGGTATGGGGATGTTTTACTTATCATAGGGTAGGAAAACTTGTACTATTGCCAAATAACGTAAAAATCAATCAGGATGTGTCCTATGAATTATTGAATGAAGTGTTAGCTGACTACTGCCCGTAGTGTTAAAAAGTGGCTCCAGGACTGTTGTATCAATTACTTTAATGACTGGCCAAAAAACAGTCCAGACTTAAATCCCATTGAGAATTTGTGGGGAATAATGAAAACGAGGCTACGAGACATGGACACATCATCACTACCCAAGCTAGAGTCCACCATCCGCCAACTTTGGATTACATTTCCACCTTCACTTCTCCAGAATCTGGCCATGAGTGTTCCTAGAAGGCTGCAAAAGTGCAAAGAGCGTAAAGGAAACACTACAGGCTACTAATTTGCGAGGGTAAATGTTATTTGTATAATTACATTCTTATTACATGAAAAGCAAATCTAGTTGACATTTGTTTATCGGCCATGACCTTAACTTTTCGCGTGTGCCGTAAAACCACCAAAACGAGGGTGGCGTCCAGAAGTTCACTCGCAATCCAAAATTTGTATCCATGTCTTGTTGAAGTTTCGAATCATTTGACATACTAGTGAACCAATTACAACCTTTATCCTGTTTCATATTTGCTTGAGCTCGCTTATTACTAGATTAGGCTATTCGAAGCAAGCCTTGATACATATTTTGGATTGCGAGTGTTTCTCCAAAACCTGGTGGTTCAGCAGGTGTCGACAAACCACATCAAGCGGCAGGCCCCGGTGCAGCAAGTGTCGGACAGTGGGGTAGGCCAGGCAATAGTATTCTACAGTGTCAGCACGAGGTGCTCGACACAAGCGACACTCAGTGAAGGGAGGGTCACCCTGTTATGTTTTCGTGATGTGTGTGTGTAGTCATTGGATTTTCATTGGTCCAGCCTACCCTTATGTTTTGTTGTCTGGCTTCTGATTGACGCCACGGCGCAATTAAAAAAAAAAAGTATTCCAAACTTTACCCGTTGTGTATATGAAAGATTGAGAGTAGTTGTTAACTCTTGCATTAGGGATCTGGACAAAAAAGGGGTGAGATTGAATAGCACGGCTAGTGTTGCCTGCTGTCCTGGGGGGAGGAAGTACACATTGAGAGAGTTCAGAAGAGTAGTGCCAAGTGTAATAGCGATAGAAGAGAGAGAGTGATGCAATTTTGTGGCGGAAAGAAAAAAGCTGCAGTAAATCAGTAAGAGGGGAAGAGTTGATGAGATGAAAGTCCTTTGATTCCACTCTGGCAGGGAGTGTTGTGGAGGTTGAGCCACCTTACACTTGACGGTCATACTACATACAGGGGCAGATTTGACAGTAACTGTGTTGGGGTGAAGTATTCGTGGAATCTGCACAGCACATCCAGCTTCTTTGATGCAGATTTAGTGAGAGAGGTACAGTCACGGTTAAAAATCCTGTATCGGGTGAATGAAAACGAGCGGTGAGAGTGAATCTTATGAACCATAATTACAGAGATCAACAACCATAGTTTCGCACCATTTTCGGGAGGTTTCATTCGAAGGTGTTGCAGGACTACTGAAAGTGACTGTACAGTAATTTAATCTCTCCTAGAGGAATTGTGAAAGAAAGAAGCTCCAAGGATTTTTAGAGAAGAGGATTAATCAATCTCTGTGTCGCTGAAGAAAAGTGGAAGATTAGTTTAAACTGAAAGTAGGGACAGATTGGGAAAGGAAAGTGGCTCTGGAGTTTCTGAAATGGACTGACCCCTACTATGTGTTTCACAGGTCGTGTTACATCGATTTTTTTTTTTTTTTTATGGGGGGGGGAGGAAACAACACCGAAGTGTTGGATTTAGCTCATATTCTGGCAAAGATAGATTTAGACCTGATAATTTTCACAATATGTTTCATTAACAAAATGTGTATAATTAAGGCACTTGTTTATCGACTCGAAAGGGTAACTTAGGTAAATTCTTAGGCGGCACCTGGCAACAGACAAGTGACGGCCGGGTGTCCATGCTGTACTCATAATTCAGTAATATCTCAATGAGTTTATTATTAAATTATCAACGACAAATTATAAATAGGAATAAGGTATCTACAACTTAATAGTGAAGGTGCAAATGTACAAGAGTGATATACATTTTCAGCATAGTGAGGTGAAGGTTGAGACTGAAAAGTAAATTGGAAGGTGTGCAGTGAATAATGAGAGGTATGAGATGTGAAGGAAGATGTAGGGTGTGATGGAAGTTATGGAATGTAAGAGAAGTTATGGGATGTGATAAAAGTTATGGGAGAGCATAACATTGCACTGGTAGGTCACGGAAAACTGAAGCCACAGCCAAAGGGCACAACCATATTGATGCCAAATTACAAGGTAGGTATCTTACTGTATTAAATTTATTATATTACAATAATGCTTAGAAAAACGAATTTTCATAGATTTAATATTCTATATAAGCCATTGTCACGTTAATCTCCTCGCTTTATCACATACAATATTCATATAGTACCCTGGAGTGAACGTAGTAACGTAAATTATCAAGTTGCGTATGGTAAGAATTTTGTGTCAAATTGTGATACCATAAGCCCTTCTAGTATACATTGAGTATACGGGGGTGGTGGAGGGAACATTAATTTGATTAATGTTTCATCTTTACTACGACAGTAAACATTATTATCGTTATTATTATTATTTTCTATGGTAATTTCCTTTGTTGCATGAATTTACAACAATAAACTTTTCTTTCATTCATTCATTGAGACATTGACCACCGGCTGTCCCACCGCCAGATGTCCCGGTACTTTATATGGACGTCCGTACCTGATAGAAAGAAGGAACTGCGTTTTGGAAGTAGTGAAACACAAGGTTTCCTCTGTCATATTTGGAGATGAGGGAATGCTCCGAAGTCATGCGTGCCACTGCATCATCACGTGATGTGGACTCTCTCTCTCTCTCTCACACACACACACACACTTACACAAGACCTGGAGCATAATGGCAGCTGAAGCAGTATTACCGCCATCATCGTCAGCCGTACACACATAGACACCATTATCTTTGGAACCAGCAGTAGGTAAGGTCAGGTTAGGTCCCAAAGTTTGTGCTCCCATCAATTCACCCTCCTGTTGATTGATAGATTGATTAATAAATAAATAGATAGACTATAAGAGGATAGGTAAGGTTAGGTCGAAAAGATTGTACTCCCGTAAATTCACCTTTCTTCTAGAGTATATATATATATATATATATATATATATATATATATATATATATATATATATATATATATATATATATATATATATATATATATATATATATATATATATGCCAACAATCTATGCCATCCATGCCAAGTTCTTGGAGACCGAGTCAGTGAATGACCAGCCTCGATCAGGAAGGCTTCGTACTGTGCACAGTGAGGAGAATATGGAAGCTGTTGAGGCCGTATTTGTTCATAATCAAGGAACATCAGCTGGGCATAGATCCAACGGATGTTGAGAAAGGACATTCAGATGTACCCCAACAAAATTCAAGTGGTATAGCGCCTGGAACCTCCGGACTACGATTCGCAGGAGGAGATGTGAGGAACACTACTCTATCAGTAGCTGACGCTGGACATGGAATCAGGGTAGGTGAAGCTTCATCGCCAGCAAGAGCTGTTGGCAGTGGTGGAGCTGGGGGTAATTTGGTGATTCTCTCGTGGCTGGAGAGTGAAGAAAAAGGTGGTGCAAGAGCTGGACGTATTCCTTCCTGCTTCTGTTGACAGATCTGTCTAACAAGTGGCTTAGACAAATCCAGTCGTCGTCTTGGTGTTGCCCTCAGTAGTGGAGGTTGCAGATCCGTTAGGATGCGAATGGCAGTCCTAACACAGGTAGGTGCTATGTCGATAGTCTGTGTCTGATTATTAATTTTAGGGTTTATATATAGGGCTTAGATGTATAGAGCTTTAAGGAAGTAGATGCAATTAGTGTCACTTTCTTTACCTAGTATGGTTGTGTGCTTGTCTAAGACATGATGGGTCTGAGGTTGGTGGTATGGTGCTCGGTTGTATTCCTTGATGGCTACAGATTGAAGGTGATGGGTAAGGACAGACAAATTTGTGTCACACCAATATATGAGTGGGATTCACTGTTACAGTTGTGCTGGTATTTCACATGGTCGTAGCTCATTGAGTTTTTGGCTGGGGAGATAGGATGTCTTGGGAGATTTGTAGAAAATAATAAGTTTGATCTTGTTATCGGACTTCGTGAGAAGGACATTTTTGTTGATTGTTTGTCTCATTGTGGTGTCATCATTTTTGTAGTTGGAGGACATGTAGTTGCGATAATACATCTTAATATCATCAGGTTGTGCACCATCTTGGTTGTGCCATTTTTCTAGATGCCAGTTGATGGCCTTGGAAGTATCAGAGTAGGAGTATCGGTTGTTAACAAGTACAGCTCCGGACATATCAAACAGCAACACCCCGTCCACCAGCGAGATGATGTGTGGCAATGCGCATCTGGTAACAATGGCAGGAGGAGGGAAGGATGTTGTGGGAGATGTGGGGAGATTTAGGGGGGATGTGGGATGGTGAAGAGGGAGCTATCTTGGTGCGGCTGGTTGGAGGGGGAAGCGAGTGGTGGGTAAGGGACCCTGTGATGTAAGAAAATTGGATTTATAAGAGTTTTTCAAATATTGCCACGAAACACCATCTTTATTGGATAAGGCTGGTGTAAGCTCCATGAGCTATAATATACAGACTGGGGATCTCCCAAGATACCCCCATAATTGGTCCTCATATGAGAAATCTTCTATAGTATCCCCTACCACAGGCGATGCTTGATACAAAAAACAGAGTTAAAATTAGGAAGACGGCTATGCTGGTGACCTCTGGTAACCCCATCCAGCAGTGTTAACTGCTTGCCCCTTTACTTCCAAACCTCATTTCTTCTTGAGGACCACCTACCAGTCACTTGTCTTGTGTTGTGCTCCCGCTCTCGCACTCGTCTCTTCGTTTGTGATGGTAAGTGTTCCTGCATTTTTGTTATTTTCTTGTGGTGGTTAGCCTATTCATTAGAAAACAGACATTTTCTCGAGTTTTATGTCTTAACTAGGGCCTCGATTGTTCTTGGTGTTACAAGTTTTTGGTGCCCGTAAGAAGTAGGTTTTGAGACTTACTATACCTCCTACAGCGGGTATTTGAATTTCCACACATGGGTTCCTTTCATCCTTGGGAATTTCTGGTTGGATCGCTTTCCAGTTTCACTGTGTTTCTCAGTTTAGAATTTTGGTTGGTTGGCCTGTCAATTCTTTCAGAGAAAGAACTGACATTATAGTTTTATGTATTGCTTGTGTTCTAGCTAGCATGGACAACCACGTGTTCTTCCCCTCTTCTGGTTTTTCCTGTTTCTCGGTTGCCCTTGGGGCTGGAGCCTAACTGTCTTCCTAGGATTTCCACCATTCTAGGCCTCGGCCACTCCCCTCTCCTGGCTTGTTTTCCATAGGGATGGCCAACCTTACCCTTCCTTCCCTTTACCACACTTCAGCCCACCCTCTGGTTTTCCCTTGGGATTCGCTTCTTGACAGCGGGGTTTCCTGGGAGGTAGACTTAGCCTGTCTTTCGGATCCCCCTTCCTTTTCCCCCACCTGGGGTACGTTTTTAAGCGAGGAGGAGCTTAGCCTTCTCTTCTCCCTCTTCGATTTCCGCCTCAGCCTCGTCCTCGGTCTATCTTTCTACCCTCATTTCTTTTCTCCACAAGCTTCAAATGTTCTGTGTTCGGTGGAGGGCTTTACGGTGAGGGAATCGACAGATGGTCACCGTCTCTGCTGACTCCATTTGGCCTGCTGGTCGGAGGACGAATTCAACCCCAAGTCCCGCCCCATCTGCTCCCCCTGGGTGAAGGAGCTGAAGACTACGGAGCCTTCCCTCCAATCGGCTCTCCAAGCCACTTCCCGCCTTCGCCGTGCTTGGACTAGGGTTCGGAAGATGACTACCAAGCTCAACCTACAGATGACATGGAGGAACTCGGACCTAGGTATTGCCCTGGGGATACCGAGATCGAGAATTCCCTCGATGGATAGGTCTGGGACGGAGATGATGTCTTCCCAGATTTGGCACCACGAGGAGGAGGAGAGCATCGCACAGCTCATGGTGCTCCCCTCATCCCTCTTCTCTGGTCCCCGCCCCTCTTCGGCTCCCACCACCAGCCGGGAACATCCACGGGATAAGACGGAGCCCATGAGCCGCCACTACGACTTCTCGTCATTGGTCTCTCTTCCTAGGAAGATGCCTCGGGTCCCTTCTACATTTTGGCCCGAAGAGATGGTGTCACAGCTGTCAGAACAGGTGGGAACTCTGATGGCTTCCCTCCCAACTATCATGACTAACTTTTTGACTGCCAACCTGGGTTCGTCCCCAACTCCCGTTCCTCAACCCAGGTCTTCCTCTCCTCATGCCTCTCTCCCCGCCCTTCTCCACCATCTTCCCTACGGGTGGGGAGCCAAAGTTAGTTGACATTAATACGGCTTCTCAGCTCTCTACCTCACTCACCCACCTCGCTCCGGTACTCGCCTCACCCATTCTAGGAAACGAGGCCGGAGAGTCAGCTAGCCATTGCGGGAGTGCCACCTTAGCTCACCCCCACCCTTCCCCCCAGGCGCCTCGCTTTCCTTCGCCTCCCTCCCTTGACTTCCTTCCTATATCCTGGACCCCACTTCCCTCCGGTTGACAGGCCAGCTACATGGGAGGGAAGCTTAAGGCTTGTTCACCGGATCCCATGGACCCTTCCACTCTCCGGATCCAGGACACCATGCCCATAAGGACCACCACGGCCGAGTAGGGTGAGTTCCAAATATTGTACAGGGCCCACCCTTCATCCTCCTCCCCTCCGACGGCAGCAAGGGTGACCACCGCTACCCGGGTAGACACGGTGGAAACCCTCCTGAAGGTTCCCAAACTCAACAGGGAGGGTACGCCAGGGATTGTAAAGGTGGGAAACCTCTCCAGCCTTCACCTCATGGACTCGACCTTCTTCCCTCTGGCCGGGGAAGCTAAACACCTCGATATCCTTCTTCTCCTTGATTGGGCCCAGGATTCCAGGGGCACCCAGCTCAAGAGGGCTCCCCCTCCGGTTTGGATGGGGACTAACCGCACCCCGACAGACCTGATGGATTGCCTGTGGCGGGTTAACATGGACAAGGCCATCCCCTACCAACTCAAGATTAGTTATACCTGAAATTTGTATTACCTGATGTTGTACTTTGAAACTACATATACTTGGTGTATTCTATATATATGCTACTCGGGCTTGTGATCACAGGGTAACATACTTAATCCTTTCTCCCTAGGACCTGGAATCGATATTCCTCGTGATGGAGGTTGCGGAGTGCCAAGACCTGGCTCACCACATATCCATCACCACGGCTGCATCGCTACTTCGGGACTGGCTGTCCCATCTGGCGACCAGCTTTGGCGCCTTCTTTGGGGGCCATTTGGAGTAAATAGTCTTCTTGAATTACTCACTGTCTCATCTCTCCAGTCCCCAAATATTTTTCACGCCCTATAGAGTGATTTATCTTTCGATTAGAGACATGATGAAGGGCTGTGCTAAGGTCGTGAAGGGACTGACCAACACATCATCGTCATACATCCTGACGGTAGCCAGGACCTTCGCGGAGGCCAGGTTGGCAGCGAGGACGTCGACAGCAAGGGAATACTTAGGGCCTGCCCTACGGGTTGTGGTTAGAGCAGAACCCCTGTCAGTGTCCCTGTTCAGTCAGCAGGTCAAGAACAGGTTGCTGGCGGCGCAGCCTCCTGTCATCAACGTCATGGCACCACAGCCACCTTGACCAGGCCAACCTCATCATAGGGCTCCACTCCCGAGAAGACCTACGATTCGTGCCTACCAGCAGAAGTCGTCCTTCCCCCATCAACCTCACCACCAGCAGCCCTTTCACCACCGTCGGGGAAGGGGTCAGCGACAGCACCAGCATCAACAATCCCCCAGAGAATGTCAGGTGCCAGTGAGACCCCACCCCAAGCCCCAATGATGGTTCCCTGCTTGGATGCCTCTTGGGTTGGGCGGAGAGAGTCGTCCGGCAGGGCCTCAGGTGTCCAAGGTTTCAAAGACCAGGAAGTACTATTCCAGCCTCGATCTTACCGCCTGACGTATTTTCTTGTCATCTTGAGACTTTCTGCTTCCATATATTTGGTCATATTTCGCAAATCTTTTATGCCTTGTCTCTAATGTCCTATGTAAACTATGATCACTATGTAAACAACACATTTGATTGATGGCTAATAGCTTGTAATCCACTCACGCTACATAAGTGTATGATACAGGATATTAAAGTACAAACCTTTAGCTGTCTCCTGATGTACTTGTGAATACTAAAGTGACATCTGTAGGATGTGTAGCCAGCTCAGACTGACATCAACTCAAAATTCACTTTTACACTATCTACATATCTAAGAACATTTTCACACTCTAATTTCGTTATAAAACATGTCAGAATCACATTTTTCATCACAACAATATGAAATATAATGTTACTGTCGTTATTATGTCAATATATGGTAATTACAGGAAAAGAGGAGTGATGAAAATATATCCTTCCACCCTCACTGTTCGACTAAGACTGACTGTGGTGGCTGAGTTGGGTGTGGGTGGCCCCTTGGCAAGTTCCCTCACTGATGCCAGTCCGAATCTAGCTTGTTAGGGACCGCGCAAATTTAAACACTGTGCTGTCGAATGAAAACTACACCTGCGGTGCTCCAGACTTGTTACCGATGTAAAAATTTTACTACACCCGCGAGTTAAAGGTTAAGGGAGAGGAAACTGGCAGTATGCATAGATGCGACAGAAAATATTAGGACTCTCCGGTGATAAGGTGTTAAATCAGCAGAAGTTTAAGGATTGCATCCCATAACATTTCGGTAGGTGATAAAACTGGGTTGGGATAACATTTTAGGTGGATAAAGTAGAATGAAGGTGATGGTGAGGAGAAGAGAGCTGGGTGGCGAGGATAAGGGGGAAGGGGCTATGGTAGATGAGGGTAAGTAGCTGGAAAGAAAATGCAAACACAATTATTTAGTATATTATCTGACGCATTATATTGCATTTTGTCTACTGAATTAATGCACTGGTTTTGTTCACCCTCGTAGTGGGGGATTACCCTTAGAACGATTGGCAACAACTAAAGGTGAAAACATCAGACGACTATTACCCTGTTGATGAAGAAGAATTACATTATTTGATAGTTTCAGAACTACTGTATTTTCTCAGCACTGTCAGAACATAAAGCTGTTGGTATACCCTGAGTAATGGTATTTATTGTAATCCACAGAAAAGACAGGTGAATCACTGTCGTTTCTCGTTGATATATATATATCTTATATATGTTTATGGTGTAATTGTCATTATGACTATATTAACATGTCTGAGCTCGGGAAGTGGGAGAAGAGGTGGACAGTAAACGGTATACTACGGTTGTAAGTTAACTGGCTTAACAAATACCCGTCTGCATTATTACGAGCAGTATACTGGTTAGGTTAGGTTAGGCTTGGTTATGTAGTAATAATTAATGTAAAATGAGCTGGGAAAGGTAATGAGACTATTTTTAATAAAGATATCCTATGGTTAATTTTAGCTCTACAGCCCAAGCGTCATTATGAGTTGGCACCACAGAGCTATACACATAGAGCGCGCAACCCCCCCCTGGCGTGTCACCACCGGAAGTGGGTTGGCGGCCATGATGGTTGCCCTTCCCCTCAACCCGCCAGCCTGTTAGCTTATGCCAGGGTAAGATATTATTTCATTTATTCGGTCTTTTATTGATGATATGGTATATTAACTACATTATAGTGACTCACAATATATGAATAAGTATTTCTTTAACCGATATATCAGTGAATGGCTGATTAAATATAAATACATTTCGGTTAATAGGTGAAATGAGTTAGATAAACAAAACTATCGTTGGCTCTCATCCACAGTCACCTTCTTATAATATATAATTATATACAACGTATAGCTCTGTTAATTGATTTAACAAAACCTGCATAATTAAATAACAAGATACAATGCTTTACAAATCAGGGAAATGTCAATAACTGTGGATAGAAACATACTATACAAGTACGAACGGGAGTTCAAAGCGCAGAGCTATCTACAGTGATGCCAACTTGGCGGATTTTCGGCTAATCTAGCGGAAATAAAATTGAACTTTACAAGAGTAACTAGCGGATTTTAAAAGCCAATCTAGCGGAAAATTGTAAAAGCTTTACCTATGATTTAACGGATTTTCTTGACTAGTCTAGTGGATTCCAAAAATTTGAGTTGGCATCACTGGCTATCTATACACATAGAGCGATCGCCTGTGGTGACACTCCTCCCCTATCTAATAACACAGGGTTAAGCGCTCTATGTGTATAGCTCTGTGGTTGGCACACACCTCTGAGAGCAAGAGTGGAGCCAGTATACAGTTCGTAATAACGCTACCCGTCCTTCATACAGCGATTTACTCTTTTAGAATAGATAATCTTTAAATCGCCATACGTATCTTTAATAAAGCTAATAAGAATATCTCTAGTCACCTATCAAACCACTTTTAGTTATTTATCACCTACCGTAACGAGATGTTCCGGGATGCATTACGATGACAGATTGGTAATTATTGTAAATAAGCAGGGTCACAAATTACTACTGTTCAGTATTATTTACTTCAGCAAGAGAAAACTCCCCATCACCCTCTTCATCCATCATATTGACTTTAGCACAACGACGTGACAGCCTAATCGTTATAACTTATGATACCGTGATAGCACATAGTCTTCAACGTAGTATATATTGGTATTTAAAATTCCGTGGGAGTAGCTTGCCCTATAGAGAATAGCGTATGGAAAACATGCCGAAAGACTACAAACCGTCCTAGATTTTGGTGTGCATATTGCTACCGGTCTGGAGTCCTGGCCCTATTTATGAAGTTCCATATCGTAATTAAAGTAATTGCTGATTCGACACCACATTACCATCGCACAAATGCCTCTTTCCAGTCTTCTCTCCCTCTTCACCCTCCCACATTCCCCCTTAAAACCAACCCACATCCCTCCCCATTTCACCCACCAACATCCCTCCCTCCTCCAGCCAGTGTTACCAGATATGCAGAGCCACACACCATCACGCTGGTGGACGGGGTGTTGCTGTTTGATATGTCAGGAGCTGTACCTGGGAGAGTCGCTCAAGACCAAATATATTCGCTGTATCTTCTAATCGTACTTGCATTTACGTATACATAAGTACACTTATATTTATACATATATACACTCTTTCTAGACTTATAGTAATAATACTTACATTTACTCATATGAACAGTTTCATTTACATCAATTTACAGTTATATTTATAACAAATGTACATACCTTTTTCGTCCAAATAACACGTGGTTTAGGAATACCGTGAGCGTAACAGCTTAGGGTGATCGAGTGACCTTTCTTTACCGTGACCACAGTACGGTTGTTAGCGGCGCGAATGGTAGGGGGAACTGTGTGAGAGAGAGAGAGAGAGAGGACTAAAAAACAAAAGTACTGTACATAAGAGTTTAGGAAATTGCTGAAGGGCTTATGGGCCAGATCTTAGCAGCTCCTGATTAAGAGCTATTCCTTTTAATACATGTATATGTCCAGCCTATTTTTCAAGCAATGCATTCATTTTTCTAACCCCTCGCGTAAAATATGAAGATAATTTTGCAGGGCACGTGAATTCTCTTCCGAATGAATAACTCTACCAAATTTAGTGTCATCTGCAAATTTGCTGAGGCTGCTGTTTAGACTGCTGCATGCACACCCCCGTGTGCTGACGGTCCACACTACAGAAAAAAAAGAGCCTCTGGTTGCAGTACACCTCTTGTGGATTATTATTAATCCATGTGGGCAGATCTCGTCAGTTTAATTAGAAAGTAACCATATCCTACAACAATATTTATTCTCAACAAATACATACTTCCAGGAGAGAGAAAGCTGTTATGTACCTATCTGAACGACCACTTTACACATTCCCGTAAACCGGGATGTGTTGTTCAGATTCAGTCTGCACTATACCATCTGAGAATGAATCACAGGCTCTGTGCTCAGAAATCATTTCGAAGATCGTTGCGTACGCATAATTGAACCGAGGTGATTTCACTAGTATCTGCCCTTCGTTGATCACATTTTTTTCGCGGACCGCATACAGTACCCTTCTCCCTCTACAGTGTTCTACACTCCAGCTTCGTGTGCGACGATGGTCTCTTGCGGTCTGTAAAGGAATACCCAGGATCTTGTATATTATTGAGGCTTGACCATTCTGAGGCTGAGTAAAACGAGGATAAAAACCATATAAATGTATTCACAACTTAAATCCAAACAAGTAGTTTAGGTACCCCACAACATTAAACATATAATGAATCACTAAATCCCCGCTAGGCAATTCCCTGTCAGTGGTATCGCACTAGGAGAGTCAGGTTTATGGCACCTCACACCCGCCCCATAGTCCCGGTGACTGGTTCGAAGCACTCTACTGGCCACACCGGCTCACATCCACCATCAACAGCTATGGGACCCCCACAATCTCCAATATAAATACCACCGGCAGGGGATACTGCTCCTCGAGGCTATGGGTCACCATCCAACAACAAGGAGTAGTGGATAACCTCACCACTGCCTCCACCGATACATCTACAGGGTGCCTTTCTCGCCCGGCCCTTGACGAGGGTAGGATCCCGCCTCCTAAGTTGAAAACCACAGTAATTAGCACAGCCCCAATGTTAACACTTAATAAATCGCAGATGACACGCACACGTTAACATATAGCACTGAAGAATCTCGTTATTCTGAGGAACATAATCAATACATTTCAAGGGCACAATAGCAATCTAAGGAGAACACCAGGTAGTCTTACCGTCGTGTCTGGAGGTTGAAAATCTAGTGAGGAAAGAATCCACAGGAAAACCCCAAGACAAGTCCGATGTAGCTCGAAATGGAACTCGTGAGGGCCTTATTAGTTCCTTAGTATGAACCCATACAATTAATTACATAAATTTTGCTTATTCCCTCACATGGCTCTGCTTGTGTTTATTTTTGGTGACTTCCAGTTCTGTGTATGCCTGACCCTTCTCTACCTGGGACTCCAGGGTGTCCAGGCCGAGGTTCATATGGATGCTGTTGTTTCCTCGGTCATCCCCCTCAGACCTGGATTCAGGGTCTACAGTGCAGTGGAGTGCTTCTGAGAAGAGGAAGAAGTCGTCGTAAAAAGGAATCTGACCACTCCTCCAAGCGACGTCGCCACTCCTCTTTCTCTTCAAAAGGCTCCTTGTGGACAGATGATATTCTACGCCTCCTAACGGACATGGTATCGAGTTTACTGGCAGGTAACCAACCCTCCAATTTCTTGTCCGTGGTTCCATCTCAGAGTGTACCACCACAGGTGACCTGTGTAGTGGACATTTTGCTCGAGCAGTTAGCCCCAGTCCCTACAGTTGAGCCAGCCTTGTCTCCAGCTCCATCCAACATGTCTGAGGAGGATGAGCCGGCTGTGGATAGCGGAACTGGTGTTGAGTTTACGAGCAGGTAACCAACCCTCCGGTTTCTCTCCCGTGGTTCCATCTCAGCGTGCACCACCATAGGTGACCAGTGTGGTGGATGTATCGTTCGAGTAGTTAGCTCCAGCCCCTACTGTTGAGCCCGCCTTGTCTCGATCTCCATCTAACCTGTCTGAGGAGCTGGATGAGCCGACTGTGTTGTGGGTGGACGAGCCCGGTGTCCTGATACTGACTTCGGTCGCATCTAGGCTCTCTAGGGATGATACTGAGCCTGTGTTCCAGTGTAGACATGCAGTTCTGGCTTCATCCGAGGCTGGTGTTGCTCATGGTAGTCAGTCCTTCTCAGACCTCGGCTCCACCCACCTCAACTGATTCGTCTGTTAATCGGAGAGATGACCCTGACTCAGACCATGTCCCTATCAGCTGGTCACTTTTTCCTGAAAACTGGTCGTTTAAGTGGGCCGAAAATATGCTGAGTGCTTGATCTCCTAACCCTATTGTACCTGAAGGCTTCAAGAAGAGGGAAGACGTAATATTCAAGTGGTTTACTGCGGATGACTGGGCACAGTACCTGCAGTATACGTCTCGACCTCTTTCCTAACTACTCCCAGCCCCTTCACAGGTCTCGGTACAGCGATGGGGGAAAATATGGGTTCACTACTTTAGTCGAAAGTGCTCAACCTCGGCAACGCTTCGACGACAGACAGGACAGATGGTTTGTTTGGCAACTGTCTTTCTGTGTCAGATGGCCAGAACCTTGGTACTTTCAACAAACTTTTGGACCTACCTGGCATGCTGGACCTGGCACAGGAACAGCCCAAGGCATTCTCCTCCAAGAGGCCTGTGCCACCCTCCTTTCCAGTTTGTCTGAGGGGCGACATAGCCCCACCTGGCTAAAAGGAAAGGTAAAGGAAACCAGCAAAAGAAAGGAATGTTTCCATACAGTTGAGGGAACCCGACTCCAAACTCCTCTCGTCTAAGTATGAGGCCAGGGAGGAATTGGCTCATCTACTCTCTGCCACTTCTCCTCTCCTGAAGGTGTGGATGTCCAGACTGGCGTCAGAAGTTCTTATCCTAACAAGATATGTTTTTCACCGCTTACTGTTGTTTAGGCTTTACTGCAATGTTTCTTTTGTGCAACATAATTTTTCTTCAGTAAATCCCTTTTTCTATTCCCCAAGGGATATGTTGATGGCCTTTTTCTTTGGTGACGGACGGCCTGTCATTGATGCAGGTTTCGCCATTCCACAGGCAGCTCAGCATCTGGCAGAGACTAGACTGGCAGCCCAACTTTTGGCGGCCAAGGACGTACCTCAGTCGACTTGTCGAGGCGTGGTTAGAGCTGCTCTCTTTTCTCCCGGTCTCTTCGACCAAACTGCAACTGACCAGATTCAAGCTCCGATTATCAAGGTGTTGTTTCCTATGCCCCGCTCTCAGCAACGGTTCAGATCTGCCACTATTACAATATAGGCACAATCCACTCCTTCAGGTTTTCATAGAACTACTCCAGTACCTCAACATAGGTATTTTCAGCGTGCTTCCTGGCAATCCTCATTTTAACGAATATGAAATCTAAGGTCTTTGTCACATGATTTTATTTACCCTGCCTTATATTCATTCTATGTCTCTACCATACACTATTCCCAGACCCAGTCCCAACCTCCACATGCCAGACATGGCGCTCAGTCGTTGCGTCAGTTCGAGAGGACCAGACCGGGGTTCAGGAGCAGCGGCATTGAGGGACGATAGCCAGGCTGTTTTACAGGGTGGCAGTCAGCTGCTCGAATTGTTCACCATGGCCTGTATGGCCTTGGATCACTCTACCGGTTGGTATGTTGGGATTTGCTGTTCAATCGGCCACACCGGCTGATGTGATTTGACACATGTTGCATAAGGTGGCAAAAAGTGGTATATAGGCTTGATTGTCGGGGAGTGGATGACCTATTTGACTGTGGTTAGTATAAATTGTAGGCTCCTCATTCATGCGAAGTTGCTACCATCAGGTTTATGATTGAGGGAGCTGATTCAGTGGCCGGACAAACCAAACAGTACCCTCACACTACACAGGCAGCCTGATTGAAATCAGGTCAGTGTATGCATTGAGGGTGCTGCTGGTGTAACCATGTTCGATTCCCAAGTCAGTGGAATTGTTGGACACTTTTCCTAGCCCCTATGTCCCTGTTCACTTAGCTGTAAGTAGGTACCCGGCTATAAGAGCGAGGATTGCAACCTTTTAGGCTGGGGGAATGTATTGATCTAACAAGACTGACTGCCTTAATGACCAACACCATTAGTCGATAGGCATAAAGCCCAAAATCTTTAGTGTACGCTTGGCCAGCGATGAAGTGTTCTATAGTGTTAGCACGAGGTGCTTGACACAACCGACACTCAGTGAAGGGAGGCTCACCCTGCATCCCAGCATCCTGCCATGGTGGCCGGTAGCCAAGCCTCAAATGAGCAGAGACTACATTGTGCCTCCGAACCATGAGGCCCCGACGACGGTAGGAATATTTGTGATGGCAGAGAGATTGTGATGGAGATGCTGAAGGGCCTCTCTGCATCCCTGCGTCGCTGTACAGGGAGGAGAGCAAAGGAGCGGACTCTAGAGAGGTAACATGTCAGGGAGAGAGGACGTCCAACACCACGAGGAGGCAGATGGCAGGCTTCCTTTGCGAGTCTGTCAACTGTACCATTGTGACGTAAACCTACATGGGATGGCACCCATAAAATTTGACAGTCAAGTTACGATGAAGCAATAAGGCCAAAAAAAGACAAAATCTGCTGAACAACAGTAGAGTGTGTGGGCTGAACACTAGAGAGGGAATGAAGGGCAGGTCTGGAGTCACAAAAAATGCCAGCATTCACTCCACATTGACAAACAAGACTAACAGCATCCAGAATGGCATAAAGTTCACACAATGTTGAGCTAGAGTGGTTACAGAAATGACGGTCAACCCAGCCACCTGGTGGGGACTCCATGTAAGGTAAGTAAACTGCACAACCTGCTGTACCATCCATCTGCAATGAGCCATCAGTGTAGAGGCAGTATGGATCTGTGATGGACGACGTCACTGTTTCTATGTGTTCCACAGCCAACTGCCGCTGTAGAGAAGGCAGTTCTGACTTGGAAGTAGGTGTAAAGCTAAAGCTCACATCAGGTGTTGGTAGCATCCATGGAGGTGGCCCTGGGGGGATGTCTGCAACCATTATATCTATATTAAGATTATGGAGCATAGAGGAAACAGACCTTATAAGAGTATGTCCAGCAGGCAGTATGGGAGGGACAGGGGAGTTTGGTCTAAGAGAAGTCTTGACTAACGGAGAGTAATGGGGTGAAAGATGTGGGAAATTAGAACATTAGAATAAATTCTCTCGACTAATGGGGGGAAGACGCAACTCACGCTGCATATTCACTATCCTGGTCGACATTGGACAGAATAGAATTATTGTCATTGCTCTATTTTGAATTTTTCTAAAGTTTCCAGAGAAGCCCTAGGAAGTTAAATCAAAGCAGGGGAAAGGTAATCAACTGAACAGATTAAAGCAATATAGATGGTCCTGGGTACTGGGATGGATATGCCCAAGGAGTTGTTAGTGAGCCATTGAAGTGGTGTAAGTCGGCGCTGCAGACGATCCAACAAGTCCTGGAAAATGGGATGGTCTTGAGGTCTGGCAGGGACAAACAGCCAAATATTGACTGGTACACCCAGGTAGCGGTACTGGGAACACATGGGAATGACAGTCCCTCTAATGGTGAACACTGACCGAGCTTGAGGAAAGCGGCAGGTGAATATTCTGCTCTTATTTGTGGAGACAATAATGCCACAGTGAGAGGAGACCACAGAGAAGGAGTCAAGAAACCGCTGGAGATCCCTTGGTCAGGTGGAATGAACATAAATATCATCAGCATTGCACATAATTGTAGTTCCAGGAATATCATGGAGAGAAGTGAGCAATCGATGCATCAGAATAGTGGTTAGTGTTCTGGACTCATATCCTAGAGGTCGGGAGATCGATCCTCTCAGGTGAGGGCCTGAGAATATTTATTCTTTCGATTTGAGTTTGAGGCACTAACTATAAGGCCATCGAACGTTGTAAAACACCCTCGTTGGTACCATAACAGCTGCAGTAATTGGGAATAACCCTCACTTCCCTCCCTCTGTGGCTGGATACCAGTTTGGAAGTCGTGACGTGTGTGTGTGAGCAGCAGTTGACCTGGGCCACGTTAACGGGCTTAATTAAGCCTATGTCCAGTGTCGGAACATATATAAAAAAAAAAAAAATAACAATGGGCTGAGAACATCCCCTTGAGGCGTACAAAGATGAAAACTGTGCAAAGGACTGAGTGCACCACTGAAAAACACACGGGAGGTCCTGTTACTCAGGTAGTTTTTAATCCATCGTAGTAAATTACCCTTTATTCCAAAGTCAACCAGTTGATCCATAATGACGTCTCTATTAGCTACATCGAAGGCACTTCTAAGGTCAATGAAGGCCACCACACTGTCCCTGGTCGACTAGGCAGTGATGTGTGCTTTGCTAGGGAAGGAAACCAAACAGCCATGGAGAAAGGCGATAGGTATTATTGTGCTGCTGGTCCAGGCTCATGGTACACAACCATCAAAGATTGTAAAGTTGAAGTAGAGGGTTCCCAGGAACTTGTTGAACTAGGCACAGCGCAGCATAAGTAATACCATCATCACCAGGAGAAGAAGCTCTACCCCGAGTGAGAGCACGGCGCAACTCCTCCTCAGTTATCTCCTCTGCATCATCGTCATCATCTTGCAACAGAGCAGACATTAGACATAGCCGATGGACAGCAGCACGGAAAGCAAGAGCATCTTGTATGTAGATGGGTAGATTGGCTGGGATAGATTGTTTTGACCAGGCATCGACAAGTTGTTGGGCATATGCGGCGGGAGTGTGATGACGAGCAGTGGCCGGCATCTTTTTAACAACCTGGCGGATGAGGTGCCACATAGAAGCCACACTTGTTTGCTGGTTGATGATGTCCGTGAACCGCTGCCAAGACTCAGTGTGAGCACACTCCTGGAGGGCAAGTAAAGTGTCCCTAGACATCTGGTAATGATGGAGCAGGTCAGGGGTTGGGTTGGCTTCAAACAATAGGCCATCACGTTCAGCCTCTTCCTTTGCCTCCTGTATACGTACATCCAGCATCCAGGAGTGGGCAGTATGGCGATGTTGGAGGTGTGGCCGGGTGACGTATCACCTATAAAAGTCATGAGTAGCAGATACAAGATCAGAGTATAACTTCTCAGGTGAAGATATGTCAAATGTAGGGAATACATGGGCCATAAATAAGATGTAAGTTGGGCAACATTTAGGGGGCACAGCAATATGCAAACGAGTGGCTGAAGCACTTGACCCAGCAGTTAGAGAATAATGAAACCGAAGAGCGACGTGATCAGAGAATAAGTCTGGCATGGATGAGCACTGGACCTGAGATGCTATCAGGCCAGACGAGAGGATGTAATCCAGAGTACCTCCCCAGCAATGAGTGGCACCGCCAGTGTCCCAGCGTGTCAGATGATGCTTGCGGATGTATGAAAGGAGATGAACACCATTACGATTAATAGAGCCAGAACCATCATCCAAGTCAGAATGCCGAGTATTAAAATCTCCCATATACACAATACCACGCACTGTTGGAGAAGGAAGAGCCTCAAGAGTGAGTCTAGCTGGGGCAGAATAGACATTACATAATTGGAGTACTCCATCCCCAGGTAGAACCTCAAATAGCTGAAAGGTCATGTCAGGATCAGAGGAGGTACGGAGAAGGCGATGTGGCAAGGAGCTATGTATGTAAGTCAGGAGACCATTCCTTACCAGATGAACATATGGCACATAACCTGAGAGGGAAAGAGCTTGCCCAGCAGCGAGCGGCCATCCTGGAAATGCTTCCTGGAGAAAAATAACACTGGGATGATGACGAAAAACATAGGCCTTGAGTTGAGTGAGCTTAGCATAACTGGTGATACCACATACATTACAGGAGATGACATCCAACTGGCAATCACTAGCGAACTTTGTATTTGGAGGTACAGCCATGGCTGATAGTGTCGGACCAGGGTCCAAGGAGTGTTGGAGAGCAACTGAACAGAGTTCGAAAAAGTGAGTCTTCTAAACCTCTCTCAATGTTGAGAATGGTTTGGAAAATTCACAAAGCCGGTAAGTGGGGGCAGATGAGTGACCTGGAGAAGATGATGGACCAGGGGAAGGAACTGACTTTTAAAGTTTTTCAAGGCGAGAAGCAACAGTATCCAGTCTTTTGGTGAGGGCGGTGACAGTTGAGACGATGACCTGCTGAGCCTCAACCAAGGTGGAGAGTTTGGAGTTATTGGCAGCCTGAACATGGCTGTACATTGTGCCATGAGGGTAGCAACAGACTTGCAAAGGGCCAGGTCCGGAGGCGAGGCAGGGCTGGTGGGAGGACCAGACTGGGGAGGTGACGGTGGTGGAGGCGGCACAATAGTAGAGGCATGAGCCTGGACCTGACGTCGAGTACATCCATACCACACGTTTTAACCCCTGGCTGAAGGCATCGTGGACCCTTCCATCGAGACGTATCATCAGGAGGTGAAGGCTCAGGGGTGGAGGCAGCAGGACGTAATGGTTCACCCCTGACAGGACACGTCTTGGAATCATGGTCGGCGGCACACCAGGCACACCTCGGCCTGGCAGAACAATACCGGGAGATGTGCTCAAGTCCCCAGCACCTGTAGCACCAAGGCTGGTCATTATGAAGTTTCCGGACCTCACACGGTGGAAGACAAGGGAGAAAATCAAAGGAAATCTCAATTAGAGGTGGATCGGGTAGACTCCAGACAACAACAATATGGCTAATTGGGGAACCATCTTGGAGAAAACGATGGGCAAAGTACACACCAGGGTATCCCTTGGCAAGTCAACATCAATAGGAAAACGGGTGAGGATGTAGCTGGGGAACTTATGAGGCCTCTCGGGTTTGTCTTGAAGAATGAGAGACAGAGACAAAAATTCACCAGCCTTGACTCTATCAATGATGTCCTGACACTTCCTAGAAATGTAGACAAACCGGGAGGTGACAGCAGCCATCTTGACTTCAGCCAGTTCACGCTGCAACTGGAAAGCCCTGTTGACATCAGACAACCAACGCAGCTTTGTGTCCGTAGATGGGTTTCCAGAGAAGGAGAGCTTGACATTGTCATTTCTCGGGGCAAAAGCAGGAAGGTTGGACGAGGGCAAGGAGTTGGTATACAAGGAAGAAACACCAGGGTGAGGCAGAGAAGGTACGTCATGCACAGCTGAAGCACCCTTGGCAGTCTTGGCAGCTGGAGGCAAACAGTCCACACCATCAGAATCCTGCGAGGAGTCGGAAGAGGCATCAATGGGTCACATGGTAGAAGTTGAGGAGGTGGACGGCTGCAACCTGAGCTGCGGGGTGACCAAGGAGAAGGGGGGAGGGTTGCAAGATGGCAGCTCAGACCAGTGGTCCTTAATTGGAGACTCGTCTTCCTCCGACATTACCAAGTTGGCCTCCAAGCAGGAATCTGCACTCTCCATCAGGCCAGGCAAGGCCCAGATGGGAAGAAAACAACATGAACAACTAAGCACTCAATCAGCCAGGGATACACACACACACACAGACAGACAATCACAACAAAACAATACACAGAACCACAACAGACAAACAACACCAGCAACACCACAGAAACAACAACACACAAATAAGAATGCAAAAACAACCCAAACGACAACTGGAGTTGTTACACTCAGACGCATCTACTCGTCTCAGGCTGTGGAGATAATGTCAATTTTTTTAAGGAATTCCACTATATGCCAGTATGAGTCATGCTGGAAGAGTTTTTCCTCATATGTGGTTAGTAATAATATCAGTGATATCAATAAATCAGTGGTAGTTGGCAGGGACACTGAAATGGCAACCTGCAACTCTGGCGGCACATTACTCAGCCCTAGTCGTTCCTTTGCATTTCACCTTTGGAGTCATGGTGGATGAGAGAGTGCTAATCCTATTGAAAAGAGATATATAATCAGGACACAGGCCCGTAGTTTAAAAAAATGTAAGGGTCCTTACTGGAGCTCTATGAATTCTCCAAACTACTCCGGGCAACAGATTCCCTATTAGATTTACTGAAGGGTTCTGTGGCCTGGATTATTTTGGGGGATTCATAGAGCTCCAGTAAGGGCCCTTAATTTTTTTTAAACTACGGGCCACAGTCCTAGGAGACCGGAGGCACAAGCCTGGTTCCTCTATAAAGTGTTATCTTTTATGTTATGAAGAAGCGCAGCAGCTACATGAGTTTCAACTCTTTTCTAGAGCACTGTTTTTAGTTGCGCTAGCCTCAGGTTTTCGGACCTCGCCACTGGCGGCGCTTACACGCCATATAATGTTCACTTCTTTTGCTCCTAACAACTCCTCAGGTACAGCCATGGCTGATAGTGCTGGACCAGGGTCCAAGGAGTGTTGGAGAGCAACTGAACAGAGTTCGAAAACCTCTCTCAACGTTGAGAATGGTTTGGAAACTTCACTTTTTCGAACTCTGTTCAGTTGTTTTCCAACACTCCTTGGACCCTGGTCCAGCACTATCAGCCATGGTTATACATTATCTCATACGCCTACCTTTTTGGCGAAGAATGAACGTTCTGTTGAGCTGCTGCGCCCCTTCAAATTACCTAGTTGTTAACGTTGTTTTTCACGTCACCCCTTATGTCCAGTTCATGCTCTAGTGTCGTATACCTAACTGCTACTTCCTGTGCTTACAATAACCCTCTGTTTTATCGTCCCACCTCACACAAGTCCCTCACAACCAGTTCTATGTCTCGTTTTCTAGGCCGTGTTGTCTCAGATGCTGACCTTGGGCATCCGGCGAGGGCACATGGCATCCGTGGTGTGGCAGCTTCACTGGCCTTTTTAAGGACTCATTCGCTCTCTCGAGTTAAAGAACTTGGGGGTTGATCCTCGACTGAATCATTCCGCACAAGATATCTGATTCATTCTCAGCAATCGGTTTCTTGTGTGGCTATGGGCACACCTCCCTGTAAGTAGGGTAGTGACAATAACCTCTTGTAAAATGTTGTACTAAGTTTCTATGTGATTTGATGGCATTACTATCTGCATATGTTTAATAACTAATGGATATTTTATTTTGGGAAATTTATTTTGTATTAATTTTGGGAAAGTATGGTTGCTCGTTCTATAACTTTTAATTGAATGACTTTCTGGTCCTTAGGAAACGAGTACATTCTGTATCTGTCATTTGCTCCTCTGATATATTATCTGTATTTTTTATAAAAGCAATTATATATCATGTGCGCTGTACAGTTTGTAATTTTTACCCTTCTTTGTTTTTATCTTGAGTCGTTCTCATGAACTATGGACTACTTCTGACAATTATATAAGGCTTTCCTCCCACCATCCTCTTGGTATTCGTTGAGAATATTCTAGATTGTCACGGCTTCGCCGCTAAATCTACTTTTCTCTACCAATACCTTCCAGCACAGACATGTATTCCCATCCTCGTACCCTAGCCTTATTGAAAATTTGTCACGACTTGGGATATAATGTGATCTACGAAGGGCAGATACCAGTGAAGTCACCTCGGTTCAAGGATGCGTGCGCAACGATCTTCGAAATATTTTCCGAGCACAGAGCCTGTGATTCATTCACAGGAGGGATTGTGCGGACTGAATCTAAACGACACATCCCGGTTTACGGGGAATGTGTTAAGTGGTCGTTCCTATAGGTATGTAACAGCTTTCTCTGTGCTGGACTGTATTTGTAAAAAAAAAGTGGATTTAGCGACGAAGCCGCGACAATCTAAAATATTCTAGCCCTGTGGGGGCTGGCTAGTATTCACAGAGAATAAAGTCAGCCCCCCTGGGCATAAGTCTTCTTTGTCATGTAGGTTACTGGACAATCGTGGGAAATTTTAATATATAAATAGGTAACTCAAACAAACTACTATCTATTCTAATTTGTAATTAAGTATTTCCAGATAATTAGACAATAATGATTAGCTTACTTTTTGAAAGACTGAAACATTTAGAAATGTCATCTGTGGATGATTATTGTCCAATGTACACTCGCAATCCAAAATATGTATCCAGGCTTGCTTCGAATAGCCTGATCGAGTATTAAGCGAGCTCAAGGTAAATATGAAATAGGATAAGCATGTAATTGGTTCGCTAGTATGTCAAATGATTTGAAACTTTAACAAGACCTGGTTACAAATTTTGGATTGCGAGTGTACCACAAACAAGCAGCTGCTTATTGTGTGTGTGTGTGTGTGTTTGTGTTTGTGTCATACTCTCACCTCTGACCTGTAGTGTGTGCGTGAGTGATCTCGGCGGCTGGGTGTTAACCTGACACGTATAATTACCGGAGTCCTCCGAGGTCACGTTAGAGAGGGAGAGAGAGGAGCCCGCTCGGCTAACATCTGGGTCATTCTCCACGTGCTGTCGGTTTGAATAAGGAGTAGTAGTAGTAGTAGTAGTAGTAGTAATAGTAGTAGTAGTAGTAGTAGTAATTATAGAAGAAACAGACAGGCAGACAAACTGACTGACTGACTGACAGGACATTGCATGACTTGACTTGACTTGACTTGACTTGACTAACTAACTGACTGACTGACACAGACAGACAGACATACCATAACATAAGGACCATCTTCTCTCTCTTGTAATATCCATAATATATTGTCTTCGTGTTGCCAGGTAAGACTAAAGGCACCTGTTGGGATGAAAACAATATGCCGTTAGAAAATCCCGTGACAGTAGACAAGCAGTTTTATTATTGTAATTTTTTACAAAGAAAATATTCATATGTCTATATCTACCCACACAATACTTTTATACCGACACATACACATTTATGAATTTTATTAATCGGTCACCTCGTTTCAACACACACACACACACACACACACACACACACACACACACACTCTCTCTCTCTCTCTCTCTCTCTCTCTCTCTCTCTCTCTCTCTCTCTCTCTCTCTCTCTCTCTCTCGACCGAGCGTGGAGGAGAGCCCTCGTCGCTATGCTAGAGTGACCACAGAGAAGACATTCGCTGAGATCCTGAAGAAGGATATCCCCAGCACTACCAAGACAATGACCAAACCGGGAAACGGAGGAGTCTAGGGAGCCCTGCAGTTGGGGGTTCCTTGAAGGTTCTATTGTTCAACGCCAGGTCCATCCGAAACAAGTTTTTGGAACTGCGGGCCCTCGTTGCGACAGAGGAACCCGAGATGGTGGCCATAACGGAGTCATGGTTGAGAACCTCAGACAGAGATCTTGAAGGGGAATTCGTGATTCCAGGCTACCAACTCTTCCACAAAGATAGAGAGGACAGAGGGGGTGGTGGTGTGCTGTTGTATGTAAAGAACTCCATCAAATTGATGACCTGCAACATCACATCGAACCACGAGCTCCTTGGAGTTGACCTAGAAATAGGCACTGCAAAATACAGAACCCTGCTGCTTTATAGACCCCCTGGACAACTCAATGAGATGGACAGGGATCTATACCAGTTGCTGGGTGAACTAGTGGACGGCAGGGTGTGCATCCTTATGGGGGACTTCAACACACATGTTGACTGGGAAACCAGAGAGCCCTCTGCCGAGAACACACCACTCTTGGAGTTTGTAAATGATGAATTCCTCACTCAATGGGTAAGGGAGCCAACAAGAGGTGCTAACATACTCGACTTGGTCCTCACCTCAGAGGATGACATCATTCAAGACCTCTCTGTAAACGAAGAAATAGGTGGAAGCGACCACAAGCTTATAAGATTTTCAGTTAAAGTCCCTAATATGGAGTCCGTGACCCCGGTGCATAGAAAATTAGACATGGGGAGAGCGAACTTTGCAGGTCTTCGTGAAAGCGTTGCTGAAATGGAACTAGAAGAGGGAGAGAGTGCTGATGATCTGTGGAGGTCATTCTTGTCTTCCTTCATGGAACTTCAGTCGCGCTTTATTCCTCTGAAGGGAACAGGTCAGAAGTTCATTCAACCTAAGTGGTTTAATCGGGAAATCCGTAACCTACTAAGGGAGAGGAGAACTGCGTATCGTCGAGCGAAGGCATCTGGGGACTTTGACGGTCATAGAAGACTGAATCGAAACGTGAAGTCCAAAATAAGGGCGGCTAAGCGTGCTGAGGAGGTCCGTGTGGCTAGACTCTGCAAAGAGAACCCCAAGGAGTTTTTCAGTTATGTGAATGGCCGTAAACCAATCCGACGCAGGATCGGTCCCTTGGTGAATGAGGATGGAGCATTGATGCACTCTGATGCAGAAAATGCTAACCTCTTAAATGAGTATTTCTCTTCAGTGTTCTCTGAGGAGAGTGGTCCCATTCCCGAACCTTTGGACTCCTTCAGTGAGAAGTTGGAGTCAATGGTCTTCACCCAAGAAGAAATCGAGAGAAAAATAATCGAATTAAAAGCAAACAAGTCCCCCGGTCCGGATGGGTTCTTACCTAGAGTGTTGAAAGAAGTGCATGGTGAAGTATCACGGCACCTGTGCATGGTCTTCAACAGGGTAATCCAGACTGGATGCGTTCCTAGAGACTGGCGTGAGGCAGAGGTGACTCCTATCTTCAAGAAGGGAGATGCTAGCCAACCGTCAAACTACAGACCCATCAGTTTAACCTCGATAGTCTGTAAACTCATGGAGAGCATCATGGTGGACAAAATAACAGCACACTTAGAATCAAATTTGCTACTGAGGGGTTCCCAGCATGGGTTCCGGCAGCACCGGTCATGCCTCACAAATCTGGTGGAATTCTTCCATTTTGTTTTCAGTGAGCATGATCGGGATAAAGTGGTCGATGTTGTCTACTTAGACTTTCAGAAAGCCTTTGATAAGGTACCCCACCGCCGCCTCCTTCGGAAAGTGCGTGCACTGGGCATAGACGGAAATGTGGCAAATTGGATAGAGAACTGGCTAAGTGACAGACGGCAGCGGGTGGTAGTGAATGGACAGGCTTCAGAGTGGGTCCCCGTTACTAGCGGTGTTCCCCAAGGTTCTGTTCTGGGACCACTACTGTTTATCATCTATGTTAATGACGTGGATGGTGACATGGTTGCCAAGATTTCCAAATTCGCCGATGATACTAAGCTTGGTATGAATGTCGCGAAAGAAGGAAATACTACCCGCTTACAAGAAGATCTTAGGAAGATCGGGGAGTGGTCTGACACGTGGCAAATGCCATTTAACGTGAACAAATGCAAAGTTATGCATATAGGCCACAGAAACCCCCGAACAGAGTATAACCTTAAGGGCAATGCTCTCGTAAGCACTGATACTGAGAAAGACTTGGGTGTAACTATCACCAGCGACCTCAAGTTCTCAAAGCAGTGTATTGAGGCTGAGAAGAAAGCCCAAAGGATGTTAGGGTACATAAAGCGACAGTTTGGATACCGGAACAAGGAGATAGTACTTTGTCTGTACAATTCCCTTGTCCGACCGCACCTGGAGTATGCAGTCCAGTTTTGGAGTCCTTCTTACCGAAAGGATATCGCTAGATTGGAACGAGTGCAAGCCAGGGCAACCAAACTTATACCCTCTCTTAGACACAAGAGCTATAAAGAGCGGTTGGTAGAACTCGATCTGTTCTCTTTGGAAACCCGGAGACTGCGTGGTCAGCTTATCGAAGTGTTTAAAATACTACGAGGCTTTGACAATGTAGACTACAGGGACATTTTCCAACTCAGTGAGGGCACAACCAGGAATCATGGCTACAAACTTGAACTGAAGCGATACAACCGTGATCTGTGTGGTAAATTCTTTACATACAGCATCTGCGGTACTTGGAACGCGCTTCCTGCTGATGTAGTCAACAGCAACTCTGTGGATCAGTTCAAGTCCAGATTAGACAAAGCCTTAAACCACCGTCTAGGTGTTTAAGCCGTTGTGCGAGTGTTCCTTGATGGTTTCACATGACACATTCGAGGACGGTCGCCTACTTGCGCAACTAAACCCACAGGTACCCTCTTTGTATGGATCGTAAGGTCCCCTAGGGTACTTCTTTTCCTTGTAACTCCTTGTAACTCTCTCTCTCTCTCTCTCTCTCTCTCTCTCTCTCTCTCTCTCTCTCTCTCTCTCTCTCTCTCTCTCTCCAGAATCTATTAAATCAACCCACCTAATTTCTCAACAGCGCAAGGCAAAATGACATTCTCATTCTGCCTAACCAAGTGTTTCGTGTGCGTGATAGGGGTCGTAATGGAGGGCAGATCGTCTTCGGGATGTAAGGGGTCGTAGTAGTAATCGTGGTCTCGGTTTTGACGCCAGGGGGGAGTCGTGTTGTGCGTGACTACATTCTGAAAAATACAATGCATAATAATATGATACTTTCAGTATTTTGGTTAGGCTGAATTAAGAGAGAGAGAGAGAGAGAGAGAGAGAGAGAGAGAGAGAGAGAGAGAGAGAGAGAGAGAGAGAGAGAGAGAGAGAGAGAGAGAGAGATTGTGTGTGTCTGTGTATGTGTGAGTATGGGAGACTGTGTATGTGTATGTATGTGTGTACTCACCCACACTGGTATAATATTTTCTTACACACACACACACACACACACACACACACGTCAGTATATATCGGGTGTCTCGAAAGTTACTTTATACTTTCTCTTCTTTTTATCTTTCCAGTACGCATGTGATGTTGATGAGAGTTGGTACACACATAACCCAATATCCAATACTTTTATTTTGAGACTAACCAGAACATTCTGCGTTTCTCAGATCAAAATCTATGCTCTCGAAAGAGCAGCACTGCAAAATTGCAGCTTGGCAGTAGGTGTTGTGCTCTCCTCTGGAAGTTCGACACTTCTATTGCAGTGGGCTGAAAAAATAGGGGGCTGGAAAAATTGTCTAACAATTCCACTGCCTCGGGAATCGAACCCGGGATCCCTCGCTTGCTAGGTGAGTATTATTACCATTACACCATCAGCACCCCCCTCTGGTTGTGGAGGAAATATTTTTGGCTTTATGCCTAGCGACTCATGGTGTTGGTCATTAAGGCTATAACTCAGTCTTGTTACATCAACACATCTTTCCCCAGCCTACAAGGTTGCAAGGCGAGCATGATAACCATTACACCATCAGGCTGTCTCCTCGCAATCCTGAAGCTGTATTTTGTTGCTGATTGGCTGGGTGTGTTCAGGTGAGCGGGGGTGGTGGGTTGGCAGAGGTGGGGGTGGGGTTATTTCTTCATCCTGAAGGAGTAGTATTTGTAGATCTATTGTTTGGTTATTCATGTTGGGGCATAGGATTTGGAAATATAGAACTTGGAGGAAGGAGAGGCGCCTCGGGTCCTCTCCTTATGAAATATGGTTGTGTGTTTGTGTAAGTCATGCAAGGGTTGGTCATGGGTTGGTGGTATGGTGGCCGATAGTGATCCTTGATGGCTCCAAATTGAAGGTTAATTAATGGTGAGCCGATGGGACAGACAAGTTTGTGTCATACCAATATATTTGGGGCCCACAGTCTCCACTGTTACAGGTGTGTTGGTATATCACATGGTCGTTGTTTGTCGAGGTCTTGGCAGGGGCTGGTTATGGAGTACAAGGTTGGAAGTCTCCGGAGATTTGTAATAATATTAAGGTTGTAGAGATCAGCATTATCCTCTAAACCAGTATTTCTGTGCTTCAAAATAGCATGTTAGTGGAGGTGTAATGTTAAAATAAGTAACATATCGTTCGGGTAATATATGTGCTAACACAGACCATTTATTCCAATTTTTTTTGAAGACTTATCTCGACCTATCACACTCCTCCTGATAAGGATCCCCAGGATCCCCCTCGTGTTCATGTAGTGGCCGGACCTGAGATTTAAAAGGCATAATTCGAAAGCTAGGCCAGTGGAGTACTCTTATGGCTTACCCGGTAATTACTGCCTGAAATTTCTCTGGTCCGGGGTTCGATTCCCCGTGGGTATGACAAGAATTTAAGTGGATCAATTTCTGGGTCTGACTTACTTGCTTGATTGATTCTGTTTGTTACATTCAGAGGTTCCTCATTACCGTTACCAAGGAAAGCAAGACGGGAGGGATGTATATAACATGCTATTTTGAAACACAGAAATACCGGTTTAGAGGACAATGCTGACCTCGTTTAGGAAAACTGATGGGCACTGCAGTCCACCACACTACAGACTACAATCCAGAAGCAAATGGAATGGTAGAACGTTTCCACAGAACTCTCAAAGCTGCCCTCATGTCAAGATGCAACAACTCTACATGGTTCTCACAACTTCCCTGGGTTCTCCTCAGTCTTCGAACCACTCCAAAAGAGGGCCTCGATGTCTCCCCAGCTGAAATGGTTTTTGGTGACCCGCTCCTGGTACCCGGCGAATTCTTCCCCAACACCTCTACAGACAACGACATCCAGCACCTCATAAATATCGTCGGAAAATTCGCCCCGTGCCAGCAAACATACAAAACACCAGATCACCGCTACATCCCCAAAGACCTTCATACGACAAAGTACGTTTTCCTCCGCATCGACACACACACACCCCACCTTACTCCAGCCCCTACGTAGTCATCGACAGAAAAAAGAAAGCTTTCCTCCTACGAATCAAGAGTGCCGATGATTGGATCTCCATCGACCGACTCAAGCCAGCATACCTGCAAGAGGACGACCCTCCTCCTGTGCAACTCTTCAGGGCAGGCAGTCCCCTGTCTCACACTACCAGGTTTTCTCAGAGGGGGGAATATTGTGGCGGTCAGCATCGGCATTTAGCCACAAGCTTCGCTGATTGGCTAAAAAGATAGGCTCGTATTGATGTAACTTCATGCTCGAGGGCGGCACAACTCGGGATCACGCATCTACGACGTATGACAACACTGCATGCTTATTGGCTAATAATATGTAACACTTGATCTCGTATAATGTATATATGTGCCACATGTTCCTCAAAAGGCATAAGGCCCAAGCAGAGGTAACTTCCCCTGCAATAAAAAACAATTCAAATAAATCAGATCTTACTCACCAACCAGTCTCTTATTTTTGCCTTTCACTAAGCTACTTAAATGAGAATAATAGACACTTAATTAACTGACTTAAGAGAATTATAAACACTTATTAAGAGAAATATTGTAGACACTGTTTAGGGGGAATAAGGCAAGAAACAGACTGGTTAAAGTACCTACCACTACAGGATCATTATCAGGAGGAGTGTCATTGGTCGAGATAAGTCTTCTATATTTAGCGCTTATTCCAAACATTTTTTGGGGATAAATGGTCTGTGTGAGCACATTTATTACCCAAACGATATGCTACGTATTTTAACATTACGAGTAATATGATGCTACACCTCCACTAACATGGTATAGAAATAAAAAAATTGATTTTGTTATCGGAGTTGGTGGGAAGAACATTTTTGTTGATAACATCTCTCAGTATGGTCTCATCTGTTTTGCAGTCAGAGGACATGTAGTTGCAATAGTAAATACTGATATCCGAGGAATTGTTGTACGGCATAATTATCTTGTTTGTGCTATTTATCTGGATGTTGGCTTGGAGACATCAGAACTGGAGTATTAATTGTTAATGAGTACCTGGGAGAGTAGCTCAAATTCTAGGTAGATACAGTTGCGCAAACTTGTGAGAAATACTGAAGGAACCAAAAAAAAACTTAATCAACACCGAATATTTTGTATCTTTTAATCTCTCTTGCTTTAAAGAAAATTTATTATATATATATATATGCTTTTGTGTGCGTGTGAGTGATATTGTTTTCATTTGGCATCCTCCACCCCTCTACTATCTGTGTGTGTGTGTGTGTTCTTTCTTTCATTGATAAAAGTCCAACTTAATCTAACTTAACTAAATAAACGGATTACACACACATAACCTACACACGCACGTCAGTATATATGTGAATCTGCCTTTTTATGTGTGTGTGTGTGTGTGTGTGTGAAACCTTGTTTTTATTTGGTACCGTCCACCCATCTACTTCCTCTCTGTGTGTGTATGTGTGTTGCCTTCACACGCTCTCTCTTTCTGTTTGTCTCTCTGTATCTCTCTCTCACTCTCTCTGTATCTCTCTCTCACTCTCTCTCTCTCTGATAAAAGTTCAACTTAATCTGACACAACTAGATAACCGGCTTCTATTGAGTGAATGAATGAATAAATTGAGAGAGAGAGAGAGAGAGAGAGAGAGAGAGAGAGAGAGGAGAGAGAGAGAGAGAGAGAGAGAGAGAGAGAGAGGAGAGAGAGAGAGAGAGAGAGAGAGAGAGAGAGAGAGAATAATAAATGAAAGAACGAAGAAAAATGAATTTATGAATGAAGGAATAATAATTATTTTACGGGTTATAATTTCACTCCATTTACATCTCTCTCTCTCTCTCTCTCTCTCTCTCTCTCTCTCTCTCTCTCTCTCTCTCTCTCCTCTCTCTCTCTCTCTCTCTCAATTAAATAATTTAATACGCTTATTACACAATCTCTCTCTCTCTCTCTGAAATAATTTAATACGCTTATCACAATCTCTCTCTCTCTCTCTCTCTCTCTCTCTCTCTCTCTCTCTCTCTCTCTCTTACAATATTCCCACATACTCAAATACACACACACACACACACACATATAGGTCCATTCATACCCATTAAAAACTCATTGCTACACTCATTCACTCACTAAAGAAGTTTGTACACGGTTTTCCAGGCCCAATTTACTCATTCAATAGGCTGGTACCCCCTCTCTCTCTCTCTCTCTCTCTCCCTCTCTCTCTCTCTCTCTCTTTCTGTTGCTTTCGTTCACTCTTCTATATATCTATTTTCTCTCTATCTCCACTCTGTCACTCCATCGTTTATATACTCTCTCTCTCTCTCTCTCTCTCTCTCTCTCTCTCTCTCTCTCTCTCTCTCTCTCTCTAATATATATAGAAGCCTGAGAGAATTGGAAGTGTGTGTGTGTGTGTGTGTGTGTGTGTGTGTGTATTCAAGTCATATGTGTGTGTGTGTGTGTATTCAAGTTATATGTGTGTGTGTGTGTGTGTATTCAAGTCATATGTGTGTGTGTGTGTGTATTCAAGTCATATGTGTGTGTGTGTGTTCAAGTCATATGTGTGTGTGTGTGTGTGTGTGTGTGTGTGTGTATTCAAGTCATATGTGTGTGTGTGTGTGTGTGTGTTCAAGTCATATGTGTGTGTGTGTGTGTGTGTGTTCAAGTCATATGTGTGTGTGTGTGTGCGTGTGTGTGTGTGTGTGTGTGTTCAAGTCATGTGTGTGTGTGTGTGTGTGTGTGTGTGTGTGTGTGTGTGTGTGTATGTATTCAAGTCATATGTGTGTGTATGTACGATAAAGATAGTGACTGTTTATGTATGTTTACTTTAGAAAGCAAGGGAGAAAGGAAGCAAGGAAAAAAATGGAAGAATGAACGAATGATGGAAGGAAGGAAGGAAGGAACAAACGAAGGTAGTGTGAATCTGTGCATTTTCGCTAGAATTACACACACACTCATGGTGGGCCATTCTTACAGTCGTCTCCTAATGTTTGGGAGACGGTCCCTAACACGGAAGATAGCCTTGTTGTTTAAGGGGATGGTCTACTTTTGGTTCATTGGAGCGTCTTGATTCCTCCAAAGTATGCCAGGAAACAGGAGCAGAGGAACAAAAATAATGGTGTTCTGTTGCTTTGAAAAGTTTGGAGGAATCAGTTGCTCCAGATTTACCAACATTGCACTTTCCCCTTAAGCGAGTATTACACTAGCTCCTCGAGCAAGACTTTCGTGAGACTGGAAGAACAAGGTACAGTACCAGAACGGATGGGACAAGAGCTATCACACTAGTGCTGGTTTTAGTTCTTAGTAATAAGAATATCCCACAACAAACGAGTCAAAGTATATATATAGTCAAAAGGTTGACATTGTACCATCTTATTAAGTGTGCTTTTTGTTGTTATTCAAAAGTAGTTATATTCCAAAATTATTTTTTTATAATAATTCACCGTTTATACTTTGAATTAATTGACATCAATAAATTATTTATTAACTTTGTTCTGTATGTACTGAACCATCTAGGATAGAAATCTTTGCCCCGCGAATGCCACCACTGACTGTTCCTCGTTCACAGAACATTAATTTTGTGCCGCTAGTTCCATGACAAAACCTGGTTGTAGGTGCTTATCATGGTATAGTGTTTTTATACCATGGTGCTTATAGTGTGATACCCCCTTTACAGTAACTCTTCCCGCCTTACCAGGTCTTGGATATGGAACACTCTGGGTCCCCGTTATTGGAACTTTCTTGGCCAGCTGGATGGCTCCCCAACTTGAGAGAAGTATCATTTCCGAATCAATATAATAATATGTAGTGTCATGTAGCATACCGGTACGGCCTACATATATTTATATTGTATTACATAAAACGAAAATGTAAATATTATCACTTTGATTTTTGTATCATGAGAAGAAAATTACTGTTGTTTATATTGGTTTAATAGAGACGTGTGTTGCAGGTGTGGATGCAAGGTTTCATCAACTCTTTTGATCAATACAAGTCCTATACTACCGCTTCTTTGATCATATAACTGCATTTAATAATGGTAAGTACAGGCATATATAATTTTATTGGCTTAATTAATCAAAGAATAAGTCACAAATACAATATAACTGTTAGTGTCGTAAATAATAACACACCACAGTAGATCTTTCATCGCTACTTCTGTAAAAATTCACACACACACATTCATACATAAATACCAGCAGTGGACGCACACACATATCCGTAGGAGTGGAGGAAGACTGAGGGGGAGGAGAGTGAAATAAATGAGGTAAAATAGAAGAGAGAGAATGGTTGTGTGTGCATAAGTGCGTGTAATACTGTGTGTGTGCGTGTCTGTGTGTGTCTGTATGTGTGCCTGTATATAAAGGTGTGTGTGTGTGTGATGGAGAGATGAAGGCAAACACGAAGAAAGTAAATGGAGAGGAAGGACAGCAAGGACGATCAAAGACAATAGAAGAAAAGGAGGGACAACCAACAAACACGAAGGATGTGGAAGGAGGAAAGGAGGGAGAGCAAACACGAAGGATGTGGAAGGAGGAAAGGATGGAGAGTAAACACGAAGGATGTGGAAGGAAAGGAGGGACAACCAACAAACACGAAGGATGTGGAAGGAGGAAAGGATGGAGAGCAAACACGAAGGATGTGGAAGGAGGAAAGGAGGGAGAGCAAACACGAAGGAAATGGAAGGAGGAAAGGATGGAGAGCAAACACGAAGGATGTGGAAGGAAAGGAGGAATAGATAGCAAGCACGGATAAAATAGAAGGAAAAGAGAGACAACATGCAAGCATAAAGAAAGGTATATTGCGCAGGTGTGTGTTTCGCTATAAAGTGTGTGGGTGTGTCACTGTTATGTTGATTCGAATTTCCTGTGTGTGTGTGTGTGTGTGTGTTTATGTACGATTGTGACAGAGCATAACACACACACACACACAAACACATACACACAGGAAGTATCTGATTGTCCCTTACATTATGTTTTGTTTACCAAGAGCTGTGTGTGTGTGTGTGTGTGTGTGTGTGTGTGTGTGTGTGTTGAGGGAGCAGATATATTTCCTGTTTGTATGGTGGCTGTGTGTGCATTTGCTTGTATTTGTACGAGTGTTTTTTTTTCATTTTTTTTTTTTTCATTTAGTAAGTGTATAAATGTGTATATAAATGTGCATAATTACGGGTTAGTTGAGTATGTGCGTGCGTGTTAAATGTTCTTAATAGTTTAGAGAGAGAGAGAGAGAGACACACACACACACACACACTCTCACTACCTCTGTGTGTGGATGGGTGGGTGTGTTCTCTCTCTCTCTCTCTCCTCACGAAAATAGTTTATCAATTGAGAGAGAGAGAGAGAGAGAGAGAGAGAGAGAGAGATTTACCACTATTAAATTAACATAATGCATATTTTATCAAGAAAAAAAAAAAGCTTTCTCTATTTTTACGTAAGTTCCTCTTTTTTTTTTTTTTTTTTTTTTTTTTTTTTTTTTTTTTTTTTTTTTAAGTGTATGGCAATTAATTCCTCCAAACTGTCCAACGAAACAACAGATCCCCAATTAGTCAACGCTTTGGTAGTCTGTTTTCTGGTAGAGTTTGGAGGAATCAGCATCACTCCAATTTACGGCCTTTTTTTTTAATATATATATATATATGGGACCTACTGTGTGTGTGTGTGTGTGTGTGTGTGTGTGTTTGTTTGTGGAAGAGGGTGAGGGAGAGTGGAGAGAAGAGAGGGGAGGTAATATAAATGTTTGTCTTATTTTAATACACATACACAGACACGCACATAGCCTACATACTTACTTAAAACACACACATACGTAGACAGACAGACATACATACATACAGACAGACATACACATACATACATTATTTAGCACCGGCGCATTAAAACATGCATACAAACACACGCACACATACATATACAATTCTACACACACACGCACACACACAGATACATGAGGATACAATCATATCACTGGACACATTGCTGTAAATTGCGTTCGTCTTTACATAATAATAATAATAATAATAATAATAATAATAATAATAATGAAGTAATGGAAAGTGTGTGTATGGAAAGGGATATATATCAAAGCCTTTTATGTTCTTATTTCTATATATTTTTTTTTTTCTCTCTCTCTCTCTCTGGTCTATTTTCTTCCTTTTCGGTTTCTCTCTTTTCCCTTCCCCCTCCGCCCCTTTAGAAAAAGAGACGTGTGAAAATATACGTTGGAGAGATTATGGAGGGGGGGGGGAGGGAGGGAAAGAAATTTATGTACAGATGAAGAAGAAACATTGTGGACAGACAGAGTGTGAGAGAGAGAAGAGACCCACCAAGGCCTAGATGACTGTACAAAGATTGAGAAGGTAATAAAGAAATGGGACACGAAATAAGAAGGAATGAAATTGAAGGAAAGGTGAGACGGAAAGCATATATATATATATATATATATATATATATATATATATATATATATATATATATATATATATATATATATAATACTTACCGTAGAAGACTGTCAGAATCAGAGTAATTCGAAGCATTTTATTGTTTTCAAATAACTCACTCAATTTTTTTTATCGAAATTACGTAAATGTGAATATAAATTTTTGTTTATCGACTTTTTTTATATAGCGGTATTATTATTATTATTATAATTTTTTTTTTTGGTGAACCAAATAAATATTATGCGATAAATATTTTTTTCTTCTATTCAACCAAATTTTTATTATGTGAATATTATGATCTTCAATCTTTTTGATGTTATCCGAAAACGAATTATTTTCTGTGTTCTTTGTTGTTCACGATACTTTTCTATGTTGTACTACATGTATTTCATTTAATTTTTATTCTATTATTCATCATATTTTTTACACAGGCTGGAGCTAAGTAGTAAAATGGTGTTATGAGGAGATTAAAAGTTGAGAGAGAAGTAGGGCAACTCGCACACTACCCATCACTGTCTGTAACACACTGAGCACCGACCCAGTGACTCAGTGAGTCCGCCAGGGCTTCCACCTCGACAAACTTATTTACCACAAATTTTGGCCCCCAAATACCCTAAAATTTGATCAATTACCCTATATTCATCTAATTGATAATATTAACAGTTTATGTGGTTACATTTTTAAATGCTTCATTGTGTGTGTATTATTCTGTGTGTGTGTGTGTGTAATATTCATTGTGTGTTTGTGTATGTAATATTCACGGTGTGTGTAATATAGTGTATGCTTGTATGTGTTGTCTTACATGGACAATGGATTACAAACAACATACTTGTTAATATATTTGTGAATAGTCTACTATTATTAGAAGTTATTATCTTACCGTGAAAATATATAAAGTGAATATATATATATATATATATATATATATATATATATATATATATATATATATATATATATATATATATATACTATACTATATATAAATACATACAGTAAATAATCTAACAGTAAAACCCTGATTTGATATTGATTTAAACTTAAAATACTCATCACAGTTATAGAGCATATAAATCCTGTTTTGTGCAGTCAATGACATTCATTTTAATGGGAAGTAGGAAAGAAGGAAGAGAGAGACGTACAATTGTGAGAGGGAGGGTACTTGATAGGGGAGATCGAGTGATGGCAGTGTAAACACTAGGGACAGTGTTACTACCTGGGTGAACAGACTCCATTATACACGGTAACAATTTATTGGTACCGTAAGTACAGTAGGTTGTGTGATAGCAAGCACCTTGTAGTTAACCCGTGGTAGCGTTGTGTGGAGAGAGAAGTAGCACGTGGTGTAGGCAGGTAGCGGTGTAGGCACGGCAGGGCAGAGAGAGGAGGTCCTTCCAGGTGGAGAGCTGGTGGCTAAGTGGACGACTAGCGGCGCTGCGGGCTGCAGCCGCGGAGGAGCAGGGCAGGTATGGTGCGCGCGTAAGCACAGGTAGAATAAGTGAAGTCGAAGATGCGTGTCGCAGACAGGTGAGGTGGAAGATGCGTCGAAGGTGCTTGATGTCACTACAGTGGCAGGAAAGAGGAAAGTTGGGTATGTTTTATATTATGTTTATTTTTCTAACAATATATTTCATATCAGATAACTGACTGTATAGTATGTGAGAATTTGAACATTACCCTAAAATATAGGTAAAATATCCCAAGGAATGATTGATTACCCTAAATTGGCATATTTTGCTTTACCCTAAGTATCATCAAATTACCCTAAAATAGGGTATTTTACCCTAAAGTGGAAGCATTGCCCTGCCCAGTCCGCCCATACCAACACACCCTCACTCATTATTATTGTCAAAGGATGGGGTTTAAGGAGTTGCCAAGTTTCATAAAGTACATGGAAAATTATCAATATTTTGTATATACACGAATAAACCATAGAATAATGATTGTGACAAATTATTTTTATTGAGAGGAAAAATATTCTACACATTGTTTTATATAATTTAATAATAATAATAATACAGTGACAGAGAAGCCCTTGCGTTACTACCCGGGTGAATAGACTCTAGAATACATGGTAACAATTTATTGGAAAGTACAGTGTTACACACACAAGTAAATATAGAAGGCCAGCCTGCTGTGTAGCGTCGTGAGAGGGCCGTAGTTGCTGCAGGAGAGTTGCGTAGGACTGGAACGCACTCGTGTAATCAAGGCAGGAACTCGGTGGGAGGCTTGGTGCATATAGCGGCAGGTACGACGGCAAAGGCAGGTGCTTCTTGGTCCAGAGCTAGTGTGGAAGTGGCTGAGCGCTGGCAGTGCAGCCTTTTTATTCAGTTGGGGCGTGCGTCGTCGTTACGTGATCGTACGATCCCGAATGAGGTCGTGCGATCCCGGATGAGATATGGGAGCGGATTAGTGTGGGAGGCGCACTGGGGTCGACAAAGGCAGGACATAGGAGCGGCTGTCTATGGCGCTTGGGCAACAATGGAGGGGATATACCTGCGGTCTGGGAGCGGATTAGTGCTATGGCACCTCTCTGGGGTTGACTCAGGTGGGAATAAGGTGCGGCCATGTATGGCGGCGGGGCATAAAGGTGGGAATATAGGAGCGGCCTTGTATGGTGACGCTACAATAATAATAATAATAATAATTATTATTATTATTGTAAACATATGAGAGTGTGATCCTACCGGATGTGAACACTCGAATGCACAGTACAATTTATTCAATATAGTGTACAGGGTTGCATAGTAATAAGTAGTAGACGAGCACCTTGTAGTTGACCAAACCCGCCTGCCATAGTAGTGTAGTGTTGGGAGCTGTAGAAGCTGGTGTAGATAGCGGCACATGGTGTCCTGGTGTCTTGGTGTGGCAGAGGTGGCGGCAGGTGAGGGAGAGGCGACCTTCCAAGTCGAGCGCTAGTGGGAGAGTGACCGATGCTGGCCCACACGGGAAGCGATCTTGGGCAGGTAAGGGAGGAGCGCAGGTAGACAAAGGAACTTGAGGATGCGTGAGCGCCAAACAGGTGTGATGTCAGATGCGCAAGGTGCTTGGTTCACTATATTATTATTAATATTTCAAGTTCTTTAATACACTTTTTCACAATAATGAGTGTACAGTACAACACTCAGGGGAACGATGCCACTAAAGGCCATAAAGTTAACTTACATTATTGGATATTGATGATTGATAAATGAAACCGTATAATAATAATAATAATAATAATAATGCTACTTTAATACCCCTTTGAAGTTCATGCCAATTAAAGTTATACTTTATATTTCTAGTTATGGTATGCAGGTTATAGTTATAGCCTTAACATTAATAATCTTAGTTCATAGTTATACTTATTGTTATTATTGCAGATTGCATTTATTATTAATCAATTTCCACGAATGTTCTCTTTCTCTCTCTGAGGAGTATTTTATAACTTTTTATTTATAATATTTTATACTTATAGATATAGTTGATTCAAATCCGTTTCCACGCTCTCCCTCTCTCTCTATTTAGGATGATTTTATAGTAATAGTTAATTTGTATTTTAGATTAATTTTTAATCAATTTCCATGCTTTCCTTCTTATTACACAAGAAAGCAGTATCTTCCGAGACGATATCTTGTTGGTTAGAGTTGACAACACTGTGGTGGCTACCGTCCGTTTACCTACCCTCTCTCTCTGACCCTGACTTCCACTGAGGGGGTACACAAACTTTGGTGTGTGGCTGTACTGCATTACATTTTCTATTATTATTACTTTTACAGTTGTACAGAACAAGGATGGGAATTATTATAGGCTACATAGATAGGGTATGAAATATACAGTATTGCATTATATTTTCTATTATTATTATTTTTACATTTGTACAGAACAAGGATGGGAATCACTATACATAGATAGGGTATGAAATATACAGTATTGCATTATATTTTCTATTATTATTATTTTTACATTTGTACAGAACAAGGATGGGAATCACTATACATAGATAGGGTATGAGAAGTACAGTATTGCATTTCATTTTTTATTATTATTTACTTTCACAGTTGTACTGTACAGAAAAAGGATGGAAATTACTGTACTTTCTGTTAAGTATTATCTGGACAGTTGGAGAGAAGAGGATTGAGAATTATTGCATTTCCTATTATTCTTTACTTGGAGTTTTGTACAGAGATGTGTTGAGAATTACTGTATTGTTTTTCCTGTGATGAGAATTTCTGTATTGTAGTTCCTTCCTGTTATTTACAAAGGACATTCAAACAGCAACAGATCCTTTCGAGGCTGCTTGATTTAGCTATTCTAACTAACCTACAAGGGTGAGGGAAAGCATAGCAAAGAAGAAGGCAGCAAAGGAAAAAATACACACGACAGCTGTGAGAGAGAGGTGAGACAAGTGTGTGTTATGTCACTGGATCTTTTTTCAATGTATGGAGAAATGATTACATACGAGAGATATAGAGGCTCTAGAAGGTATATTATATAAGCATCAGAGGGAAGAACATCATAAATACTGTATTATATAATATATTATGTACTAGCGTAATCTTGATTCACCGTGTAGAATATATATTATGAGCGAAGTTGCCTGTGGCAAGTAGTAAATCTCTGATGTGAACGAGGATAAGGGTAGCCTTTAGTATGGATGAAGTGAGATGAAAATGACAAAAGTTGTCTCGAGGTATACCCAGGACTGAGGGTTTGGAGGCCGCCGCAGGGTACTCCTCAAGTTGGAGAGAGTGTGAAAGTATTTATTGCTAGAATTTCATAGGGCAGGGAGGCGAGGACTGACGGTCACCTTCCAGTACAAAACTACAAATTCATTCCACTCTGGCACCCTTAGTTGATAGTTGTCAAGAGATAACCGAATATAAGGGTAGTCGTACAATTAGTATTCCCGAAGGGAGAAGGAAATGGACATTGCGAATTGGAGGAGAGGGAGTGTGTGTGAGAGCTCAAGTCACCAACACAGCGGGACCGTTCGTACTACTTGGCCTCAGTGGCCTCAGGCCTGGCACATCGACATCGTACGCCTGGCAGCGGCGCGTCAACTGCTCGGTTTAAAATAATGGCAGAAACTTCTTTTATTCGGCTTTTTTTGTAATAAAATAAAGCTTTAAGGGTATATTTTCGTACTTATAAGACATATAAACGTACAATAAATATAAATAAAGTAATAATAACTCCCTAAATTACCTTAAATTAATTTAAAAAAAATCAAAATATAGACTACAGCGACATCGATCATACTCGCATATTAAACTAATGAAAGGGTTAAGGGGATAGTGCAGTGTTGGTAAATCTGGAGCAACTGATTCCTCCAAACTATTTTAAGCAACACACCACCATTATTTTGCCCAATCTGGTCTTGTTTCCTGGTATACATCAGAGGAATCAAGATGCTCTAATGTACCAAAGTATACTTTCTCCTTAACCATGGGTGATGGGTCGAGTTGGCAATGTGCTGAGTTGGAATTTAACCTACATATTTATTATTTATAAAATTCATGTAGTTATAAGGTAAACAATAAATAATGATTTTGTACTACCGGTACTTACTTTAACAATAAAAACGCATTGATATATATATATATATATATATATATATATATATATATATATACGTAAATCCACAAGGAAGGAAAAATAAACACGGAGTCCCAAGCGCTTTCGTGTATTCACATCTTCAGGGGAAATACAGAGTGTAGAAGAATGGTTGCCGAGAGACACCTTAATATGAACTTAAACAATGGTATGTACAAGTTGGATAGTTTCATCATAGACAAGATTGTTAATAAGATAAGTCCAACTGCTATTCCTTAATGACTGAGGATAAACTTAGGTTTAGAGGTCATGTCAGGTTTGATGAGGGTTGGGTCAGGTAAATCCTTGTAGCACCATATGGGTGAGTATTGCTTTGAACTCGTAGTGGCAACACCTTAAGGTTGCCAGTTAGTTATTAAATGTATCGGTATATTAAGGTGTCTCTCGGCAACCATTCATTCTACATTCTGTATTTCCCCTGAAGATGTGAATACACGAAAGCGCTTGGGACTCCGTGTTTATTTTTCCTTCCTTGTGGATTTACGCATATTCCTGGATCACGTGCCCCAAGTGATTATATATATATATATATATATATATATATATATATATATATATATATATATATATATATATAAAATTTTGATCATTGAAAGAACTAGGCTAGAAACTATATTTTTTCAGTTTTATTATTCATAACATTACTGTAGTTATAACATAAAAAATAAAGTGATTCTGTAATACTGTTACCAACATAAAAAATAAAAATATGTGACTATGGTCAGTTGGTTACAATGTAAAGTTTTTGTAAACAAACCAAAGGTGAGTGAACACTTCAGACAGAATGTAAACACGAGCGCTGTTGAAAAGTCAAATGTTTCAACACATTGTCACAGTCACACTCATTGTATGTGTGTAATGTGTATGATTGTATCACACACATTATTGTGACACATAATAGTCACATACACATATACATGGAAGTTGTCTGTTAGGGTGTAATACGTGGTTCATTAGTTCTATACACTCACATTACCTTACATAGACGGATAACACGGTTAGTTTATTATTATCTTTTTCTCTGACTTCTGTGCCTCAGTTGCCTGAGTTATGTAGGTATTTATTGAAAGAATTACCGTTTTGTAGCAGTGTTGCCAGATCCGGCTGGGTCCCAGTATTTTGCCCTGGTCATTTTCTGTACTTTACCACGGTTATTTCCCGGTAGTTTGCCCAGGTTAGGTCCCGGTAGTCTGCCCAGGTTAGGTCACGGTAGTCTGATGCGGTCTAGGTTAGGTTAGGTCAGGTCAGGCTAATTTCAAAATGCCCCATTTGAATATCTTGGAAATGGGGCATTTGCGGAGAAAATGTCATAGAAGAAAATAGTCTTAGAATGGTCCAAATAAGTGGGTAATGAAGGTAGAAAAACCGTACGCAATAACGGTAATTCATTCAATATTTACCGTTATGTAGGCTGTGTGACTATGTCCTTCATTTATCAATGGATTTTATCCCTTGTCGTCATCAAATTAAATTATAGGATAGAGAAGAATGGACAATGCATTGGTCACTTCACTTCTACCTTAGTAAATGAAAATAGGGTAAATGTTGAAAGAATTACCGTTATTGCGTACATTTTTTCTACCTTCATTACCCACTTATTTAGACCATTCTAAGACTATTTTCTTCTATGGCATTTCCTCCGCAAATGCCCCATTTCCAAGATAGGGCATATTCAAATGGGGCATTTTGAAATTAGCCTGACCTTACCTAGACCACAGCAGACTACCGGGACCTAACCTGGGCAAACTACCGAGAAATAACCGGGTAAAGTACAGGAAATGACTGGGGCAAAATGCTGGGACCTAGCCAGATCTGGCAACACTGCTGCAAAATGGTAATTCTTTCAATGAATACCGGGAAATATGACCCCAATGAATATAGTTCCCTAGACAGACAAAATATGAGTTTTCCAACTTTTTTTTTTTTAATGATTCATGAGATTTTGACATCTATGAGTTGCAAAAATATCCTGTTTTGGTATTAGATCCAAGTAGTCTGCCCTAGTTAAGTCCAGGTAGTTCGCTCTGGTAAGGTCCTGGTAATTTGCCTTGGTGCAGGTCAGGTCAGGTCGAGATGATTCCAAATGTAGGCCCTGTATTTCAAATTTTCATATTTCTCTCATTTTTACATTTTAATTATAGAAATTGTCTTGGATTGGAGATTTCCACAATTAATGAAAGTTAATATCGTAAGAATCATTTGAAAAACTGTAGAAAAACCATATGTTGTCTGAAAAACTCCCACGTGCGTAACTTGAAATATTTACCTTATTTACTTTATTGTCGTTTTGTAGTACGGTACATTGTTTCTATCATAATTACCCGCAATTTGGACTTTTTTTTTTTGCTTTTCTAAGACACTTCTCTTTTGCAAATACCATACCTCATTTCCAATATATGCACACCCTGGTTAGGTCCCGGTATTATGCTTTGGTTAGGTTACGGTAGTTTGCCCTGGTTAGGTCCCAGTAATTTGCCCTGGTTGATCCCAGTAGTTTGCCCTGGTTAGGTCCCAGTAGTCCAGGTTAGGTTAGGTAAGGTCAAGCTAATTCCCAAATTCCCTATTTCCATAGGTGAATAGTGTTATACAAACATACATACATATACCAGACCTTTATCTCCACGCTGGAGGTAGTCCCGTCACATCGCACACCCTCCGAGACACAAATGCCCTAACGTAGAAGTTTAGAACTTCCCCCCCATCCCACACATACACACTCCGTATTTCAACCCCCCCAATCCCTGTTGGAGGAGGGAGCAACCTCCACCACACAACCACATCTCCTTGTGGGACTACAAGGGGTACAGCTATGTTTGCATCCATAGCAAGGCCCGACAGCAAAAGATGGTTTACCCCTGCCACTTCACTACAGGGCAAACTCCCCTTCCAGTATCCAGCCGGCCATAGGCCACACTCGATGCAGGCCACTCCCCCACGAACCGTGAAGCCATGTCCACTCTTCAAACATTCACCACCTTCCTCCTTTCGTTTCTGTCACGTGCAATCACTCTACCTTGCTCCAAAGAGAGCTCCTTTCATGGTGTCCATCCATCTCCTCTGTGGCCTTCCCCTCCTTACACCTCCCTCCCACTTCTGAGCCCCTTATCCCCTTTACCATTCTATTTTCCTCCATTCTCTCCACATGTCCAAACCATCTTAACACACTCTGTTCTGCACAGCCTGCTAACTCTCTCATGACACTTGTCCTTCTCCTCACTTCCTCATTCCTGACTCTGTCCATTCGAGTCACACCACACATGCTCCTCAAACATCTTATCTCTACTACATGGTAGAAAACCATACCACTAGAAAATGGCAATAAAGTAAATATTTACCAAAGGTTATTGTTGCAAAGGCATACAGAACAGTGCAGTCATAAAATTACAGCAAAATAATTACAAGATTGAATGCCTTGATATTAAAGAATCAATTAGACTAGCCTATGTAACCTCCAGACAATTTTATAAACTTGTAAAAAATTATTGATATATAAATACACAAGTTCAGAGGAAACATATATCACTTCAAAGAATAAAGATATAAATGGACCTATTATATAGAAAATGCCATTATATTTATAGAAACTATATATGTAGTTTATAGAATTCAAATCTGGTGAAATAAAGTACAGTATACAATACAGTACCGGTACTTAAAAGATCATAAGTACAATGTAAGATCCAATACTGTATACATCAGTACAGAAAGTAAACTAAATAATACTGGTAAAAAGAAAGATAATACCGTACTGTAATAAAATACAGTTACTAGTTAAAGCATAAAATTGAGGTACCGTAAAACTCCCTAACTTCGGACTGCTCCATAACTTCAGACATTTCGTGACAAAATTTAATAATTCAACTGTACTGGAAGAGAGTGCTATATTTACAAAAAATAACGATATTGGGGAAAACTTGTATTCTATCTATCTATCTATCTATAGCTCTAATCTGAGCAAAGTTACTAAACTGGGTCATGTTCCAGTCAGTAGGAAGTGAGTATAGCCTAATGTTCTAAGGACATTTACTTGTACAGGAGTATGTGAAGATTTTAGAAAAATTAACCTGATCAGAGTTACTAAAATGGGTCATGTTCCAGTCAGTAAGAAGTGAATATATTGTTTTTATAACACTTACTGTACTTCATTTGATGGATACAGTAAACCAACGAGACGGTCAGATATCATAAATCTGCTGAAGCTCATGTAATAGTAAGTCAGTGGGTGATTTAGAAGCCAGGGAAACATTGGTAAATATAGACCATCATAATTATCATTCATATCACAACAACAGAGAGAAGTGGACAGTGAGTGTTGGGAAAGACTTTTTTATTTATTCTGAAACTGCCTAATAATAATAATAAAAAATTTTTGCTTGCAGGTCATAATAATGCTGGTTCCATACAGTTCCAAGGTTCCATCCTTGACAAGGAACCTGATGTTTAGAACCAGAGGCTTGTTAACGATGATGAGTGTAAAGAGAACATCACTGAGTACCAATACCAACACCACCCAAAGGTCAACAAACACCACCTCCACCAATACTTACTCCACCACCATCCCCTCAACCAATACTTACTCCACCACCACCCAAAGGTCAACAAACACCACCTCCACCAATACTTACTCCACCACCATCCCCTCAACCAATACTTACTCCACCACCACCCAAAGGTCAACAAACACCACCTCCACCAATACTTACTCCACCACCATCCCCTCAACCAATACTTACACCAACACCACCCAAAGGTCAACAAATGCCTCCAACACCACCTACATCAGTACTAACTCCAGCACCATCCCCTCCACCAATACTTACTCCACCACCCAGAGGAAAGCAACAAAGGTCCCTCATGTGTGCATCATTGGTAGTGGACCTGCTGGATTCTACACGGCCCAACAGATACTAAAGGTACTGTACACACACACACACACATGTTTATCAAACTTATTGAGTTACTATATTCTTTTTATGGTAACTTGGCCCGGTAGAAATGCCCCCTTGATAGCTGATTGGTTGATTTATAACTGTTCGTGTCACTTCCCTTACATTGACATTGAGTATGTTTACAGCCTGTTCCTCTCTCTAATATTTATGGAAATTAGGAATATTAAAATATAAAATTTTTTTAAGCATCAGCTGCTATGCAGTACTACACATGTAAAAAATGTGCGATGTTAGGGTGTTTTACGGTACTTGCTGGTGCAGACGTTGATGATTCACTATCTGGGAATCCCACAAATGAATAGGAAGATACAAGTGAAATGTCTGCTGCTTTTGCACGTTTATCCTTATTGAAAAAGTTCCTGATGTCTGACTGTTTGAAAGCTACATGACGATTTTGGAAGTCATCATAGTAGGAACGAAAATGTAGCAGTTCATTAGCAAAGTAGGCTGTATTTCTTTCCATAAATCGGATGATCTTTCGATATGAATCATCAGCATCTCTCCAAGAACACACTTCCTCCTATTCCTCATCGCTTGACTCCACTTCTTCCACATCTTTTATTTCAGGCAAAAGATCACTGTCAATGATTTCCAGGTCAGATAAAACTTTTCCTGTATCGATTTCCTTGTCTATATCTAGCCATTTTTGTAGTTTATTGGGTTTAAGTTAGCGGAATGGATGGCATCTATGGGCTTCGGAAATTATATCCTCGAGCGTCTGCTGCTTCTCAGGCTCTCCCTCCCTCTCGTCAGGTTGCAAGGCTATGGCTTCAAAATATTTCCCTCCATGCCTTAACTAGAGTTGTCTTGGCAATCTTCTTCCAAGCATCAGCCAGGGCAAAAATACACTCCTTCATGTTGAAAGATTTTAGGAATTCCAGCACATTGCCGTTGAAGTTCAGACATTTGCGGGAGTATAATTTTTTGTAGTTCACTTTTAGTGCCTGGATTATGCCCTGGTCCTGTGGCTGAAGTAATGAAGTGATATTAGGGGGTAGATATATAGCCATAATGTTCCCGTTAACCAGTTCCTTTGCATCAGGATGAGCCCAACAATTATCGAGAAACAGAATGACTTTTGAATCCTCGGGAAGTCCTCTTTCCTTCAAATGTTGTTTGGAGCTGGGCACAAAATGATGGAACCAATTTTTGAACATGTATCTTGTCATCCAAGCACTCGTTTGGGCATCATAATGAACAAGCAGATGAACTAGTTCCTTAAAAGCTTGGGGTGACTTAATCTTTCCAACCACTAGAGGCCTACGGTTATGTGTACCTGCAGCATTAGAACACAACAAGACAGTCACTCTCTCTCTACTTTTTCTGATGGCCCTGTCAATGTCTTGTCAGGCATCATGCGATAATTGAGGCCAATCTCGTCAGCGTTTTAACAAAGTTCAGGATTGAGGTTAGGTTTTATTAACAACTGAAATTTCTCTCTGAAATCCTTGGCGGCACTCTCATCAGCCAACTGTTTCTTGCCACAAACATCAAGCTTTCTAATGCCGTGGCATTTCTTAAAACGATGTAGTCAACCCAGGGTGATATTACATGGCTCTTTTATCCCCATTTTTCATAAAATTGATGTGCTTTTTCAATGAGAAGAGGTCCAGTGAGGGTCCAACCCTTTGCTCTCTTCCCCACAAACCACTCATAGAATACAGTATCCAACTCATCAAACTTGGCTGTCTTGAGTGTACATCTTCTTTCTTTAATATGAGTGACATCAGACTGCATAACATATTTCCAGATTTTGTTTTTTTGCTTGCGTATATCATAAATAGTACTGGACCCGATGTTGTATTCGCACATCAAAGTACTCGTGTGGGCTCCATTTTCTAGTCTATTATAGATGTATATTTTCTGTTTCACTGTCAATACCACTCTTATGCTTGGGCTTACTCTTATTGGCAAGTGTAACAGGAGCCATGGCTACAGTATTACTTATTCCACCAAATATTCGGGTACAATGTTCTTAATTTATATAAATGATATATAAGTAAATGTTACAGATGACACTTATATGAATATGTTTGCTGATGATGCAAAGGTACAAAGAACAATTAAAAATGAAGACTGCTGTAAAAAGTTACAAGAAGTTTTGGACAAAATGGATGACTGGAGTAATAAATGGCAGATGGAATTTAATGCTGATAAATGTCATGTTATTAAGTTTGGAAGAAGTGAGAGAAGATCAAATTGGTAGTACAAGCTTGGTAATAAAATATTAAATGAAGCAGGGAAAGAAAGAGATTTAGAGGTAATGATATTTAAAAAATTGACATCAGATGATCATATAAATGAAAAAGTGAGAAACATGTATACATTGTTAGCAAATATTAGAATGGCCTTCTTTTATAAAGACGAAGAAATTGTCAAGAAAATCATAAAATCCTTTATAAAGCCTACCTTGGAATATGCTGCAGTAGTATGGAAACCACATTTAAAGAAACATATCACTAAATTAGAAAAAGTACAAAGAGCAACAACTAGATGATACCAAAAAAAGCCTCTGGTTGCAGTGCATGGATTTTTAATCCATGTGGGCAGATCTCGTCAAATCCACTAGAAAGTGACCAGATCTTTCAACAATCTTCATTCTATCCCTGTGGAGGATGGCTAGTATTCACAGAGAATAAAATCAGCCCCCGTGGGCAAAAGTAAATCTTTGTATACACCACTTCATTTTACACTCAGTCCCTCAGTGAACACCACCATATGTATTCCCAGTCTTCTGTTATATATTACCATACAGAATATGTGATTTACTGAGCCTGTGTTAAGAGGATAATGCTAGATTCATTCATCTTATATCCAGGTCCTATTGTACTCATCATCATCATCATCACTAGTTGGCACCCTCGCTTCACACGGGTAAGAGTCATTGAAAAGGATATGCAAGCACGCAAAATATATGTACAGTTTTCAGTGCAAATACAACATTTACTATATTTTGTAAATATATTTATGTGTCTCTTCTTAGAATATCATAGAATAAAAAGCTGCATTTCCACAGTTATAATTCGTTTGCAAAATATTCTTAGCTTGCATAAGATATTTCCTCAAAAAAAAAAAAAAAAAAGACTGCATTTATCCGAACTTTTGCTGACTTTTCGTTGATGTAGGGGACCTTGGCAAAATTGACTGGTATCCGATCCCTGTGTGTGGCTCTATTTGGCCTCATCACAGCCATACCTGGCTTTAATAGTAGCTAGATGAGTCATGTACTAACTCTTATAAGTGTGTACAATATCAAACAAAGGTCATGTGACTTAGAAGGGAATTCATGCTTTTTTGCCAGGGTAATGCAATACAGTACCGGGTATACACATTCTTCCCTTCACTTCTCTTCTGTCCCTTACATACACACTCTTTCCTTCTACCCTACACTGAGCCATCCCAGTGCCCACGTTGATATGTATGAGCGTCGCCTGGTCCTCCTGAACAACACACACTATACCCTTCTCTTCACCACCTTACAATACACACACACACACACACACACTATACCCTTCTCTTCACCATCTTGCAACACACACACACTATACCCTTCTCTTCATCACCTTAAAATATATACACACACACACACACACACACTCACTATACCCTTCTGTACCCTACACAGAGCCATCCCAGTGCCTGCGTTGACATGTACGAGCGTTTGCCTGTTCCGTTTGGTTTGGTGAGGTATGGTGTCGCCCCTGACCATCCCGAGGTGAAGAACTGCATCAACACTTTCACCCAGACGGCCCGTAACCCTCGCTTCACCTTCCTGGGCAATGTGTCGGTCGGCCCGGACAATGATTCTATACCACTAGCACAACTCAGGTCTGCCTATCATGCTGTGGTTATGGTGAGTTAGATAAATAGATAGATTTTTTTTTACCACAGCTTACATTTTAGAATTACATTATAGCTTCCCCACTATAATGCTGTGGTTATGGTGAGTCTATAATGTTGTGGTTATGGTGAGTATAATGCTGTAGTTATGGTGAGTATAATGTTGTAGTTATGGTGAGTCTATAATGTTGTGGTTATGGTGAGTATAATGTTGTAGTTATGGTGAGTATAATGTTGTAGTTATGGTGAGTATAATGTTGTAGTTATGGTGAGTCTATAATGTTGTGGTTATGGTGAGTATAATGTTGTAGTTATGGTGAGTATAATGTTGTAGTTATGGTGAGTCTATAATGCTGTGGTTATGGTGAGTATAATGTTGTAGTTATGGTGAGTCTATAATGCTGTGGTTATGGTGAGTATAATGCTGTGGTTATGGTTATATGTCAGTGTTGACAGGATTATACTATTTCTTAGTCCCCTTTTCACTTCCATACTCACACTTCTACCCTTCATAATCCTCCCCAGTGATCCTATGACCTGTCTACCCTTCACTGCTCTCTCCCTAATTTCTCCTTCCATACTCCCATGTTTACACAGAACTGTACCCAGGTACTTAAACTCCTTCACATCCTCAATCCTCTCACCCCCTAGAGCAGTGGTTCTTAACCTTTTTACCCCTATGACCCACTGACATATTCCTGGGCAGTACTGTGACCCCATTGCACAGGAGGGGGGGGGAGCTAAGCGAGCCTAAGCAGCTGGGGGAATTCTTTTAGAAATATGAGCAATCATAGGTGCAATTTGAAGCTACAGTACTTATAAAGGAAAATTTTAGAATTTGTATTTCTTCCCCCAACCCTTCGTGACCCCCAGAAAAAACCCAAATGACCCCCTTGGGGGTCACAACCCCCAGGTTAAGAACCGCTGTCCTAGAGTTATCTCACACTTAGTGCCAGTTGGTACTCCCACTCTGTAGGGTGTGGCAAAGTCAATGACTTCAATTTCTGCCCTCTCAAATACCATCACCTTACTTTTACCAACATTCACCTTCAGTTTCCTTCATTTACACACGGAGTGAAACTCATCCACCACCCTCTGTAACTTCTTTTCATTCTCAGCCATCAACACAGTGTCATCTACAAATAAATTTCCAAAACGAGGACCAATTTACTCCATTCAGCCTCAGCTTTGCCCCCAGGCCATCCAGTTTGGCCATCATCTCTGTTATACAACCATCCATATATATATATTGAACAGCCATGGTGACAGGACACACCCTTGTCTCAACCCTACACTAATATTAAAACTCTCACTTAGATCACCCTCTACCCACACACACATTTTTTTTTTCTTATTATTTTTTTTCTATACCTCAACCTCGGGACTGTAGGCTGTCAGTAGCCCGTGACTCTTGCGAGGCCCCGAGATTATTGGGTGTCACACCAGAGAGAGCAGCTACACCGTCACTCATAGCATCTTGGAATATGGTCTGGCATTTTCTATGTTGTGAGTTGACGACGATGTAGGGGGTATTTTCTTGATGTGTCGGTGTAGCCAGGGTAATTGATGAACAGCTGGACCCATCAGATCACCTCGAAAAAATCCCTGGCGTTTTCTCGTGGACTCGAACCAGGGCCCTTGCCATTCGCAGTCCGTCACTTTATCCACTCAGCCATCGCTGTTGCCTCTGTATAAAAGGCCTTAATGCCTTTCAGCAAACACCCCCCAACAACATAAATCCTTAACACTTTGTCATAGCTCTCCTATCAACCCTATCGTATGCCTTTTCCAAGTCCATGAAGGCAGCATTCAACTTCCAACCCTTCCCAATATATTTCTCCATTGTTGATTTTAATGCAAATATCTGGTCAACACATCCTCTACCTTTTCTGAACCCTCCCTGCTCCTCACTAACTTTATTCTCAGTTACTTCAATCAGTCTTTCAGTAAGAACCTTCCCACACACCTTTCCCGGTACACTAAGAAGGCTTACATGTACAGTAAATACTAATTATTCTTTTTATGTGTACCCATCCAGTGCTACGGGTCGTCCAGGGACCGTACACTCAACATTCCCGGTGAGTGTTTACCCAACGTTGTGTCTGCTCGGCGCCTGGTGGGCTGGTACAATGGCCTGCCTGAGGACACTGACCTTGACGTTGACCTTGGTGTGGAGTCCGTGGTGGTAGTGGGGCAGGGCAATGTGGCCGTGGATGTGGCCAGGATACTGCTCACACCTGTTGATGCCTTAAGGGTTAGATATTCGGCATTTGTTGTTTGAGTGGTAATGTATTTGTTATTTGAGTGGTAATGCATTAGTTGTTTGGATGGTAATGTATTTGTTTGAGTGGTAATGTATTTGTTTGGGAAACCCTCATGGCTACACGCCAATTTTGTAAGCATTCATGTCAAATAATAAGCCATAGATAATCTTTTATTATCTTATAGATATTAAAAAACATTGCAAAGGCAAAATACCGTAAAACTCCCTAACTTCGGACTGCCATAACTTCGGACATTTTGCGAAAAAATTTAATGATTCAACTGTACTGGAAGAGAGTGCTATATTTACAAAAAATAACGATGGTGTTAGTTAGGGGAATGTTCAAAGACTATTATGTATAAATTCTATTACAATAGCTTGAATATGTGTGGGTGAAAATATTCAACAAATGCTATGAAAAAAAAGTCTGCATTTTCGAACCCTGCAAAACTTTGGTCACACAGAACAAAGAATTTCAGTTGTAATAATGTGAATGGTATGATTATACGTGAACACTCTCTGTAAGTACTGGGCAGTAAACAAATTTAAACTATATGCTTGCATAACTGTGTTATGATTTTTTTAATGAACATTTCTATTTTTTACAGAAAAAAGTCCCAACTTTGGACAGACAAATTAATACGGTACCGGTACTTGACCACAAACAAAGGATGATTTTTTATGTAGATGTAAACCTTTGGCCTAAGTAATGATACCGGTAGCCAAATAATATGTGATATAGTTCTGCAAGATTGTCAGTATTACCAGTACCAAAGTTATTGCCTGTAAGGTGTTACAGTATGGTGCTTTAACCAGTAATGAGTTTGATTTTGAAGAAAAAAGTTATATCAGTTATTTAGTTATAGTATTTTATACAGGTAATCAAGTCAAGGAATACCGGAAGTGGGTGTGTGTGTGTCATTAGTACAGTACCTGGAATTATGTTATTATGTATTATGTACCTTATGTAGGTCCTATTATGTTATTTCAGTATACATTTGTTGAGTCAGTGAGGTAACAACTTGATATTTAGGTGAAGTTTTTTTTTTTTTTGGAAGAAGAGGTCACTTCCTCTTCCAGTTTTGTGTATACGCAATGTGTTTTTTTAATTTTTTTTTTCGGCTAGAAAAGTTTTTGAATAGTTCTTAGTTAGATCTATGCCAAGAAAACCTTACTACAATGTGATATGATGCAACTTATTGTGATCTCAATTGATGTGCTTAAAAAAGAAGCTATTTTTGGATATATCTCTTTATATTTGTATAACTCAGGCCATGAATGCGGCAAATTTCTTTTTACATTTTTTAAAAAGTTTTCAGGTGTCCGAAGTTTAGCTAGCGTGTCCAGAGATCGATGCTGTTAACCAATCTCATGTTTAAAGGGAAAATACAACCCGGTCCGAAGTTAGGAAATTTCTGCCTAACTTCAGACACTTGAAAATTGAAAAAAAAAAAGCACGAATTTAGCGTGCTTAATTTTTTATTACTGTATATAAATTTAGTAGGTACAGTACTCTACCTCGCTACCACATAACACCAACAGGAATAAAATTGCACCATTATTAACAGAGTTATTCACTAAAACATGGAAAATATGTCCGAAGTTGGGTGTTTTACGGTACCTACAGTTATTACTGAACTATTGATTACTTGTGTTGATAATGTAACCACAAGGTATGTCTACAGTTGCTCTGTATACTTTACCTTTGTTACTGTCATGTCAGAAAAATGTAAAAATTTGAGATGTTGTCAACACAATTGACAGCTTGAGGTGCAACCGGCCCAGAACACACACACACACACACACACACAGGCAGCAGGTTGCAACGGATGAAACTTTTTGACGCCAACTGATCTTCATCCAGCTATTGTGACAGGCCTGGCTGAATCACACACACACACACACACACACACACACACACACACACACACACACACACACACACACACACACGCAGAGGCAGCAAGCCATTGTGACAGGCCTGGCCAGATAACACACACACACAGGCCATCTCTAGCCCACCTCTAGCCCTGCCAGACAGGACGGACCTATAGAGCAGGAGCCCAGGGGAGTTAGCCTAGCTGAAAAGGTTACCAATTTTCATATGTATGAGGGTGCCTGGTATTATCCCAAACATAACAAAATGGATTTCTGCCAGACCCCCTGTGGTGGATGTGGCCTTGGGGGTCCAAAAATGGTACCTCCTAAAACTAGATATTACATCCCAAAAAGTTACACCTTGTATTCCTATTAGATATATTACCCATTATCTCAGGATCATTACATAATGGGCACCAGACATTTTCATGGGAAGGAGTGGGGGGACTTCCAGACCCATTTATCTGAACCCCTCAAAACTGGCTAGATCAGCTCATGTAGTTACAAGATGAAACTTATTGGAAAATGTCCAGTGTAACCCCCAGAGTAAGAAATGACCAATGCTAGAAACATTCTGTGGTGGAATACCCCTGCCAGAATGATGTAATTGGGCCACACCTTGAATTTGTTTAGATCAGTTTATGTAGTTACAAGATGAAACTTATTGGAAAATGTTCATTATACTTTACACACAACACAAAACAGACATACATCCCTGAGACGGTACTGTTGCAATACTCTTTGTGACTTAATTCCCCAGCCAGGGTTCCCCCATGTCTTATTCACCTCATGTCTTATTCACCTCATGTCTTATTCACCTCATGTCTTATTCACCTCATGTCTTATTCACCTCATGTCTTATTCACCTCATGTCTTATTCACCCCATGTCTTATTCACCCCATGTCTTATTCACCTCATGTCTTATTCACCTCATGTCTTATTCCCTCCATGTTTTATTCCCTCCATATCTTATTCCTCCATGTCTTATTCCCCCATGTCTTATTCCCCCATATCTTATTCCTCCATGTCTTATTCCCCCATGTCTAATTCCCCCATGTCTTACACAGAAAACAGACATCCCTGAGGCAGTACTGAACAGACTGAGTGAGAGCAGAGTGCGTAGAGTGACCCTGGTGGGACGCCGAGGACCACAACATGCAGCCTTTACCATCAAAGAACTCAGAGAAATGATTAACCTGCCTGGATGTAAACCTCACTTAAACCCTCACCACTACACTCACCTCAGAGATATTATACCAGGTAAATAAACCCTCACCACTACACTCACCTCAGAGATATTATACCAGGTAACACCACTACACTCACCTCAGAGATATTATGCCAGAGAGAGAGAGAGAGAGAGAGAGAGAGAGAGAGAGAGAGAGAGAGTGAGTGAGAGTGAGAGTGAGAGTTTGCAGGAACACAAGTCAGAGTAATATAAGGGGGAAAGATGGATGAAGGTAAAGTGTTTCAGAGATGATCAGTTGAGTTATGTACATGAAAGATGCAGTTATTATATATAATGTGTGTCGATAAACCATGTACAGTAGTGTACATCACAAGTATATCAAAGATGGAGTTGATATACCAGATGCCTTACAATAATTATTTGCACCAGTTATCTATTATGCAATTTGGAGTAAATTTTGTTGTATAAGGTATGCTGTGTGTGATTTCAGTACAATACACTGGCTATTTATGTAAAAGTTTATAACTTGTTGTTAGAGGGAGGGACGGGAGACTGGGAGCTTCTTAGGGCAGCAGGAGACGAGTAGACTACTATTATTTTATACTGTATTCTACGCTAACATGTCGTATCCTATGAGTACAAATGAGCCTTAAGAAAAACTGTACATAGTCGTATTGATATTCCAGCTATTTTCTTGTGGAGAAGAGAGTTAAGTTTCTTCACATGATGTTGATAAAATAGTAAATACAATGTGTAAATAACCCTCAACCTCTTTGACTGTTGCCCAGCCTCAGGGTGTTGTTGGTTAGCTATAGAAATGAACACAGAGTTATCTTGTATGTACCACTGAGTTCACAGCCATCTATAGACCACCATAATAATAATGTTATATTACCATCAAGAATATATAGACCACCATAATAATAATGTTATAATACCATCAAGAACCATAATAATAATAATGTTATAATACCATCAAGAACCATAATAATAATAATGTTATAATACCATCAAGAACCATAATAATAATAATGTTATAATACCATCAAGAACCATAATAATAATAATGTTATAATACCATCAAGAACCATAATAATAATAATGTTATAATACCATCAAGAACCATAATAATAATAATGTTATAATACCATCAAGAACCATAATAATAATAATGTTATAATACCATCAAGAACCATAATAATAATAATGTTATAATACCATCAAGAACCATAATAATAATAATGTTATAATACCATCAAGAACCATAATAATAATAATGTTATAATACCATCAAGAACCATAATAATAATAATGTTATAATACCATCAAGAACCATAATAATAATAATGTTATAATACCATCAAGAACCATAATAATAATAATGTTATAATACCATCAAGAACCATAATAATAATAATGTTATAATACCATCAAGAACCATAATAATAATAATGTTATAATACCATCAAGAACCATAATAATAATAATGTTATAATACCATCAAGAACCATAATAATAATAATGTTATAATACCATCAAGAACCATAATAATAATAATGTTATAATACCATCAAGAACCATAATAATAATAATGTTATAATACCATCAAGAACCATAATAATAATAATGTTATAATACCATCAAGAACCATAATAATAATAATGTTATAATACCATCAAGAACCATAATAATAATAATGTTATAATACCATCAAGAACCATAATAATAATAATGTTATAATACCATCAAGAACCATAATAATAATAATGTTATAATACCATCAAGAACCATAATAATAATAATGTTATAATACCATCAAGAACCATAATAATAATAATGTTATAATACCATCAAGAACCATAATAATAATAATGTTATAATACCATCAAGAACCATAATAATAATAATGTTATAATACCATCAAGAACCATAATAATAATAATGTTATAATACCATCAAGAACCTATAGACCACCATAATATAGTAATGATACATATTATGATACCATAAAAAACCTATAGACCATCATAATAAAGTTGTTATAATACCATCAACAAACTATAGACCACCATAATAATGTTGTTATAATACCATACCATGCATTACCGGAGTTAACACCCTCAGATCACTTGCCAGTACAACATTTGTACACAACAAAGAAACCACAACCACAGTGTAAAAACAATATATCCGATCAGTGATGCATTATGCAAGCCCTGCCTGGGCCTCAAACCTCACTGAGACTCATCTCAACACCCTTCCAACCATACAAAATAGAGCCCTAAAGATAATCACAGGCTGCACAGCTACCATACCTACAGACCACCTACACTATGAAACCAAAGTCTTCAAGATCAAGGATATCCTTGACATGAGGGGCACACAAATACTAGCTGCAGCCTCCACAAACCCACACACCCACACCACCCACTACACTACATAGAGAACACCCAAACATACCAAGGAACATCAAAACAACACCCAGTACATGTTACTATACTCAAATATCATCTCTTACACCCTGCCCACCCCAAACCAGTCTCCAGAAACATATAAATATTCAAATCACTCACCAATCTATCTAAACACTAAAGAACAACACTCAGCTGCATGCACAACCTCTTGACATCCACCCATCTGAATCCTCCCTTCCCTGTGAGGACAGAGTCCACCTGACCAGGCTGCGGTGTGGCCACCACCCGGCCCTTCTGACATACAGTATCAGAAGAAGCTGGATGGACCCATTGTGGATGCCTGTCCAGGATGCAACATAGCACCCCATTCTGTTAAACACATTATGGAAAACTGCAACACACACAACCACATTTGTCAACAACACAACATACACTCTTGGAGGGCACTGTGGGAAAGCCCGGTTCAGGGGCTTGGGGTTGCTCAGCCAGACAGCTTGAGGAACTTCAACAACAACTAGAGCTTGCTGTACTAACGAGTGTTTATTTTCAGACCTGCCTAGGCCCCATAAGGGACTAATGAATAATGATACAGTACAATGAAACCATTGAACCAGTTTTTTTTTTTTTTTTTTTTTTTTTTTTTTTTTTTTTTTTTTTTTTTTTTTTTTTTTTTTCAGATCTGCCTCGGCCCCGCAAAAGACTGCTAGAACTCTTGGCCAAGACTGGACTGGACCCACCAAACCCCAAGCTGGCTGCATCATACACCACAGCACAACGCACCTGGAGTCTGTCCTTCCTACGTAGTCCCATCCAGGTGTTGGCAAGTGAACACCAGGGAGTCATAGGAATTGAACTTGCCATCAACAGGTTAGTGAAGAAGAAAGATAGTACATTATACAGTGAAGAAGAAAGATAGTACATTATACAGTGAAGAAGAAAGATAGTAAATTATACAGGGTTGGCAAAAAACCCACTTTTTTAAAAAAAGCCCTACCCACCTGGGTTTTTTCGGGTTTAAAAAAAAAAAAAGCCGAGGCAAAAGCGGGTTTTTTCAAAATAACAACAAAGAAAGGTACACTTCCAAGGAGGTTCTGTCAATATTTCAAGGAATTGTTAAGCTGTCCTCCTAGTTCAGCATCCATTGAGAGAATTTTTTCAACTTTTTGCCATGTATGGTCAAAACTGAGAAACAGGGTTGGGGTAGAGAAGGCCACAAAGCTTGTACAAATTTACAAGCATTTGCACCTGACAATGAATGACAGAGATGAAGAAATGTAAATAACATTCCCTGAGATAACTATTAGCTAAACTTAACAAACCAATATATCCAGTATAGCTATTTGTGTGGTCAATACTTCAGAATTTGCCAATAAATATCATAATTTCTTTCATATTATTTTAGTGTTATTGAGGAAAAGAATTATGTTTATAATTGATAAGGAACAAAACTGTTGCAAAATGAAAAAAATAAATTTCAAATTATAATTAGAGGAGGAAAGCTATAAAATATATTTTTAAAATGGTGAAGAATCCTACAAATTAATTTTCTTCTTTGAAGTAAGGAAAAACATTGTTATTTGTCAAAAAATCTCATTATTTCATGTTTGCCAGATATTTTTTCATTAAATAAGAAATGGGCATCCTCATTTGAAGTAAGTTATTTGTTATATAAGAATAACATAAGATATTTTGAAGCCAAAAATATCAAATAGAAGAAAAATATTACAGTAGTTACAAAAGCTGTTACCAAAACAGAAGTTATTATGATTTGTCTTTGTTTAGTCAAGAAGAACATTCTTATTTGCAAAAAACTCAAGTTTTGTAATGATTACACATCCTTAATAGATGAAACTAAGATACTTGGCAATGATTAATAGTCTTTTCTTAACCAATGAAGTAGAATAAGATCAAGCATCAATGATTTCATGTTGATACTGTGTGCTATAATGTAAAAAATCAATAATTTAAAATAGAAAATATATTAAATATAATATTTTGAAAAAACCCAGGAAAGTGGGCAAAAATATGGGTTTTTTCAAATGTTTTTTTTTTTTTTAAACCCAGGTGGGTAAAACCGGGTTACCCGCTTTTTTGCCAACCCTGACATTATACAGTGAAGAGGAAGGATAGTATATTATACATTGAAGAGGAAGAATAGTACATTATACAGTGAAGAGGAAGGATAGTACATTATACAATGAAGAGGAAGAATAGTACATTATACAATGAAGAGGGAACATTAAAGGGATAGTACAGTATACTTTAGGTACATTGGAGCACCTTGATTCCTCCAAAATATGCAAGGAAACAGGGGCTGGATCTAAAAAACTTTACTACAGTACATTGGTAAACTGCGTTAGCGACGTCAGCCACCAGCAACTTGATGCAAGAAGAAAAATGGTGATGTCACTAATAACAACACCTACCAAGGTGTAGTAAGAGGTGGTAGTAGTTAACGATGTGTACCATATGGGATCGAATATCATCGTATTTAGTGAATATTTCTCATTGAAAACTGTGAAAATTGATATCAATATACATTTAAAGATGTCAAAAAGTAAGCAGAGTATCATTAAAAATGGGAAAAGCAGACTACACAACATTTCAAACACTGCTGCTAGTGAGTCAGTACATCAGTCTCACACATCACACCCAAGTGATCACCAAAATGGTTATTGGATGTGGTTCTTACCACTACACTTACAATAAGCTATATTGTTCTGTTTCCCCAACACAAGCAATAATTTCATGAATTTTATGCATATACTTAATTTACCTTAGTAAAGACTATGTGGATCATATTGTATCATTATCTTGTTAATATGAATGTAATAGTTAATGACATAGGCCTACAGACGTATTATGAACCAAGTAAAGCGTACTAGATGGGGAGGGAAAGCTTGCTTGTACATTATTTTCATATTATTAGCTCTGCAACACTTTCCTCATATGTGGGCTGTGTTGATTCATCCAAAAACCATTTTTAGATACAGTACTAATTCAAAACTGAACTCACATGTAGTTTGAAATGAATAAGACAAGTAGAGAGAGATTGAGTCACTGAGACACAGGTGATCCCACAGTTTGTTTACACACACATTGTTACATGCCTTGTGATGGCTACAAGGCCTCCATGACATCATTATTGGCTTTAGCCAATCAAAGGTGAGTATAGCTTGCGATGTGTTAACGACATGGAGCCTGAGGTTTCTTGAATCAGGACCAAGTTAACGTGGCCTGCATGTAGTTAGTTATTTACTATGTTAGTATTACCGACACATCGCTTTGGATTCCACCCCAGGACCTGAATGATGAAAATAATGGTGTCCTGTTGCTTGGAATAGTTTGGTGGAATCAGATGCTCCACATGTACTGTACCAACCCATTACTAACTCTCCCTCTTACATTGCTCTCATTCTTTTTATGCTGTTTACTTCTCTCAACCCAGTCAATTGTATTTATTCAGTTATCCCTTAATTACTTGTTCTTTCTTCAGTTATCCCTCATTTACTTGTTCCTTCTTCAGTTATCCCTCATTTACTTGTTCTTTCTTCCAACATTTGCTGTTGGTCCACTCAGCCTCAGGCCCTTTTCATAAAGCACAAATAATTTATAAACCCTTCATTAAGCACAAAACCAGTGAATCACTTAGTGTATTTACCAATTGGAAGGTTTCTGATTTCTCCAAACTATGCCATGAAACAGATCCCCTATTTGTTCCATTGAGGGCATTTGTTTTCTGGTATAGTTAGGAGGAATCAGTAGCCTTCCAAGTTACCAACAAGAGAATCTCCCTTTCAGGGGGTAATACATTGTTGGTAATCTGGAGCAATTGATTCCTCCAAATTATTCCAAGCAACAGACCACCATCATGTTTGTTAATCTGGTCCTGTTTCCTGGCATACTTTGGAGGAATCAAGGCACTCCAATGTACCAAAGGTATACTATCCCCTTAAGGGGGTAATAATACATTTTTGGTGCATTGGAGTGCCTTGATTCCTTCAAAGAGTGTCAGGAAGCAGGACCAATGGATATTTATAATGGTATCCCGTTGCTTGGAATAATTTGGGGGAATCAGTTAGTTGCTCCAGATTTACCAACACTACATTATTTCCTCCCCTAAATGAGTGAGTTAGTCCATCAATTGGTGTGTCACATTGTAGTGTAAAATAGAAGTAAATTGTGTAAATTTTGAAGTAAATTAATAGTCCCAGTGAGTGAGTGAATCCATCTATTGGTGTGCCACATCTTCCTACAGTAATGTTTTATTTTGTACTGTTGGTGTTATGGGTGTATATTGTACTGTATGTAATGAATCTGTGTACAGTTAACCCTCTTTGTACATTACACACCTGTAAACTCAGTGGACAATAATAAGGTGTACACACATTCATAAAAAACGATATAACACATCTATAACAACAGTGGAAAACAATGGATTACTGTACCATGTGTGTCTATATCTCTATTCCAACATTCCCTCTTTACTCAGTCAAACCCACCATTTCCACTCATTCTTCTCTCCCTCGTGTACTCCTCCACTCTGCCTCAAACCACACCTCTCATATACATTGTTACTCAGACCACACCTCTCATATATATTGTTACTCAGACCACACCTCTCATATACATTGTTACTCAGACCACACCTCTCATATATATTGTTACTCAGACCACACCTCTCATATACATTGTTACTCAGACCACACCTCTCATATATATTGTTACTCAGACCACACCTCTCATATACATTGTTACTCAGACCACACCTCTCATATATATTGTTACTCAGACCACACCTCTCATATACATTGTTACTCAGACCACACCTCTCATATACATTGTTACTCAGACCACACCTCTCATATACATTGTTACTCAGACCACACCTCTCATATATATTGTCATTACTTTCCTCACCCCACTTTGTCAGACCACATGCTCCTCTCAGATAACTCATCTCCACTACACCTTGTGGTGGATTTAGGCATGGGCCGAGTAGGCCATGGCCTAAGGCCCCATACCTGTTAGGGCCCCGCACCTCAGCAAAGGAAAATATGAAGATATATAATGATAATGTATAAGAATTTAAATAGTTTCATTAAAAAATTGAAAATTCATACTGTCACTGTGGTTGAGTTACCCCTTAAGATTCACAGCCGGTGTTACTGGTAATCAATTCTGACCACACTACAGAAGGCATACGATAGGGTTGATAGGAAAGCTATGTCAGAGGTGTTGAGAATTTATGGTGTTGGGGGGTCTTAGCTGAAGGGCATTGAGGCCTTCTATGCAGGTGCAAAAGCATGTGTACGGGTAGAGGGTGATCTAAGTGAGAGTTTTAATATTGGTGTAGGGCTGAGACAGGGATGTGTTATGTCACCATGGTTGTTCAATATATATATGGATGGTTGTATGAGAGAGATGAAAGCCAAAGTGAATGGTCTGGGGGTGAAACTGAGGCTGAATGAAGCAAATTGGTCCTTGGCGGCAAGTTTATTTGCGGATGACACTGTGTTGATGGCTGAGAGTGAAAGGGAGTTACAGAGAGTGGTGGACGAATTTCAGTCTGTGTGTAAACGAAGGACACTGAAGTTGAATGTTGGTAAAAGTAAAGTGATGGTATTTGAGAGAGCAGAAACTGAAGTGATTGACTTTGCTACACCTTACAGAGTGGGAGTACCAACTGGGACGAAGTGTGAGATAACTATGAGGGGTGAGAGGATGGAGAAAGTGAAGGAGTTTAAGTACCTGGGTACAGTTATGTGTAAACATGGAAGTATGGAAGGAGAAATTAGGGAGAGAGCAGTGAAGGGTAGACAGATCATAGGATCACTGGGGAGGATTATGAAGGGTAGAAGTGTGAGTATGGAAGTGAAAATGGTACTACAAAACAGTATAATCCTGCCAACACTGACATATGCGTCGGAGACATGGACATGGAGTAGGGCTCATCAGTCTAGAATAGGTGCTGTGGAAATGAGTTACTTGAGAGGAGCATGTGGACTTACAAGGTGGGATGGAGAAAGTAATGAGAGTGTATATGAGAGGTGTGGTATGAGTGAGAAGGCAATTGGTATTGAGTGTGGAGGGGTTGAGAGAGTGAAGCGTAATACATTGAGGTGGTTTGGGCATGTAGAGAGAATGTAAGGCGAGGAATTTGTAAATAAGGTGTATGGAAGTGAAGTTGTGGGACTTGGTGTGAGAGGCAGATCGCCAGTTAGGTGGCAGAATAGAGTGGAATAGTATGTAAAGGAGAGAAACATGAGGGGCAGAGGAGGGCTTGAACAAGTAAGGAGGGAGTGTTGGAACAGGGAGAACTGGAGACACTTCTGCCGCGGCCACCCCCTTGGAGGGAGTTCCTGGAGGGAACGAGGCATCAGAGCTATAGATAGATAGATCCTGATTCCTCCAAGCTATTTCTAGAAACAAATCACTTCAGTATTAGTAATAGGGATCTGTTTGGTGACTCAGTTTGTAACATTCAGTAGCCCTCTAGTTCACCAATAACTTATTCTCCCCTTAATTAAGGGAGTAGTTAAGTGTTAATAAATCTGGAGCAACTGATTCCTCCAAACTTTTCCAAGCTACAGGCCACCATTATTTTTGTTAATCTGGTCCTGTTTCCTGGCATACCTTGGCGGAATCAAGGCACTCTAATGAACTGATAATATTTCATCCCCTGAAAGCAAGCTAACCCAATCAGGCTTGAAGGAGAGCAAGGACGGGAGAGAGCAGTAACAAGCACAGAGACAGAAGTGATGGAGTGTGGTCTAGTACTGAGGAGTATAGGGTACCAAGGGGTTAGTATAGACCCATCCATACCCTTCAATGACAACACTGGTACCATTCAACACATCGATAGCAGAGTGATGGGTATGGAAGGTAAGTACACACATACACACCAAGGGGTAAGTATAGACCCATCCATACCCTTTAATGACAACACTGGTACAGTCTCTTACAGTTCCAACTGGGCCACCCAGTATCAAGATATTGTAAATGTGGCAAAAATGTATGTGTGTATGCTTACTCTGTTCGGATCGTCAACTCTCTCCCTCTGTAGTGAACGGGACTCTGCCTTAAAGTTCATTCCATAATGGCGTTGTGTGGTTGTGGGAGGCAGAAACGTAGATATAGAGTTTGGCCAACCATCGGCCAGGCGCCATGTTGTTACCCAAGTAGACGGACACACTCATAGCTTATATTACGCATCACAGTATTGTAGGCAAAACAAATGGTTAGACAGTAATCATATTTTATTTTACATCATTATGCTTAAGGGGGTACTTTATTTTTGTTGCATTGGAGTGCCTTGATTCCTCCAAGTATGCCAGGAAACAGGACCAGATGAACAAAAAATAATGGTGTTCTGTTGCTTGCTTTTAAATATATATGTATCACACTTTATCTGACTTATTCGATTTCAAAAGATTGCAATAACAGATTTCAGCTTCATGTTAAACACTATTCACCTTTCGATAAATACTCGCTTCTTGATAGTTATGGGAAAACTGGTATGATACACTGTCATATGATATACTGTGCAGAAGGCTTATATGATCAGAGGTTCATAAATCAACTGTATCACAATATATTCAGCTATTCATGATAAAGGTAATCGTTTCACTTATCAATCATGCGAAATAGGTATTTTGGAAAAACAAATAAAAAAAATTCTGATATTGTTTTAGGTTTTGGATGGATATTGCTCATGTATTAACAACAGCTAGAAAGGGACTCTATATTCGATTCGTGCCAGCGAATTCGTGAAGCTCGAAACCAATCAGTGTTACCAGATAAAGAGAGCACTACACTACCTCGCAGGTGGCTGGGTTGTGTCTAGTTCATCTGCTAGGAATTTTACATCCCCGTTGTTACTACCTGACCTTGAGTGACGGTAAGCACAGTTTGTTATTTATTTCAACACACTCCCTCTTTCAATGTACAGTTGCCCAAGAAAAGACTGCAACCCAATTTGCAGTGTGTGGCAATATCTGGCAGCTGCTCCAAAGTAAACACTCGTAATTTATCAATGGATCACTCAGAACCTACAACCTTTGTATGGATGGATGTTATTGGCTTCAGCTGTAGGGTGAACGTAAGCACAGTTTGTTATTTATTTCCACACATTCCCTCTTACAGTGGATGTAGACCCTGAGGTTCCTGATTGACATAATGTGAAGATGGTTCGCCCTGCTGGCTGTCATTGTGGTGTTAAAGAGTGGACGTTCATCACCCTCTTCATTTTTTTCTCATCATTATCATCATCATCCTTGCTTTAAATTATTCCTTACCACATGCCCATATCACCTTAAAACACTTTCTTCTACTCTGATCTTGTTCATAGATTTCTGTACTTTTTTACCTTGCTGATTCTTATGACTTTATACACACACTTTTCTCAGCAAACCCATCTATAGCACTTCTTTCATGCGTTTATTATATATAGTGAAAATTACCAGGAGTTGACACAAGAAAGCCAACACATTTTCACCAAAACTTGACATGAGGGAGCCAATATATAATTACCAAAATAATAAAATACTGTGTAGAGTTATAACAAGAGGTTAACATTACTTGCAGGCATGAATATAGGTGTGCAGGGGTGTATGTTAGTGATTGAGTTGGGACCATACCAGTGGGGGTATTCTTGTATGAATCTATAACAGGGTGCCATCATTACTTATAGGGGTATATGTCATATGCTTTCTTGAGATCCATAAATACTACTTCTTTACTTTTCTCTAAATACTTTTCACACACCTGCCTTACTGCAAATATCTGGTCCACACAACCTCTTCCTCTCCTATGTTAGTTGTTGGATTGACTGGGGATTTGTGGGGGTATTCCAGTATGAATCTATAACAGCGTGCCATCATGACTTTACAGGGATGTATGTTAGTGGTTGGATTGGCACGGGACCAGTGGGGGTGATCCTCTCTACCATGACGAGTGGCTTCAGTACAGGTAAGGCTGTGGTGGCTGACATGGACAGAGGTCGGTTGGATATCTCTGAGGACAAACCAGGCCAGGACTACATCAGGGACCTCTTGGCACAGAATGGTGAGTTTGCTTGTTTGATGCGGTAATATTTTTTTTTTTTTTTTTTTTTTTATATATATATGTTCTGACACTCGACATAGGCTTCATCAAGCCCATTACCATGGCCCAGGTCGACTGCTACTCACACATACACACGTCACGACTTCCGAATTGATACCCAGCCACAGAGGGAGGGAAGTGAGGGTAATTCCCAAATACTGCAGCTGTTATGGTACCAGCATGTGTTTTACGACGTTCGGTGGCCTTATAATTAGGGGCTGAAACTTAAATCAGAAGAGTAAATATTCTCAGGCCCTCACCTGAGAGGAATCGATCTCCCGACCTCTATATTACGAGTCCAGAACACTAACCACTTGACCACCTCCCCATGGATTGATTGATGAAAATGACCTCCCTCAGCCTGGAATACCCTGTGGTAAATTTTCCGAGTTACAAATGTGCGAGATTTTCAGACAAACTTAGTTTTTCCTACTGTAATTCGTGTGATTGTAATATCCATTTATTGCGTTAATATCCTCCTTTGGTTGTAGCCCATCACCCCAATAATCTTAGAGGTAAGCCTGGGGAATCGGTGTTTTGTATGGGGGAAAGCATATTACGTGAATAAAAGCACCATTTTAGAAATGTGAAATAAATGTATTGTGAAAATTGGAAAACCTGCATCAAGTTGTCGAAACTTGGCTCAGGTTTTCCAAACTTGCCCAGTAATATTATGAAAAATATGACAATCCATTGAATCCAAGCCAACTGTTGAAATTCACACTACCTGACCTAACCTAACCTCACCTCACCCAGGCTCACCGAGGTAGACTACCGGGGCCTACCTGAGGCAGACTACAGTAACCTAACTAAAGCAGACTACCACAACCTAAACAAAACAGACTACCCGGACCTAATTAAGGTAGACTATAAGGACCTAACCTTGGCGAAGAATGATGAACAAACAGGTCCCTAGATTTAGGATTAACTTGAAAAGATACAACCAAAGTCATTCAAGATCATGTCCAACACTACAATCTTATGACTCAAACATAATGAGAGGATCCAGGCTTGGTTGTTGGTAGTTGAACCATTCCTCTGTGACCTCTGAACAAAAACCGCCAGGTTATGTAACACCATTTATCAAGAAAGCAAAGCAAATTCGGTAAGTTGTTCAAGTTAGCGACTGGTAAAGAACACCGTGACATCTCAAAATGAATCTACATTATTCTTATGGCACTCCTTGTCAGCGTCACTATGAATCTAGGAACAACCAGGAGCCAACCGAGCATCTTCAATATAGCAGTAATAGAATTGAACTGAACTGGGCAGGAATGGCGATGTTTGCCATGGCGGAGAGAAAATATTGAATTAGATAATGTGAAAGTGCAGTCGGAATGTGATCAGCCTACAGTCGTGAGACATCAAAAGTAGATGAGGGAATTTCCACCAGAGGTCATGTTTCCCAAGAAGACCCACAGATGGTAGAAATGTCATACACAATGGTGGCAAGGTAATTAGCAGCAACAACAAAGATGGCATAAAATATCCCTCGATCATCGTCATTACGTGGGGGGGGGGGTTATTTATGTCATATACAGGAGTTGCATAAGGTAAGAGCTACACCATAATTACGGAGATTCAACCAAAAGAATGCATATCACGGTGAAATTTAGATATTTCGCACATGTATAACTCGGATATACTGTAATTCCCACCCTGTAGGACAAGGGAAAAAGTGATAGAGAGATCATAAGAACGTAAAAATTTAAGAAACTGCAGAAGGCCTGTTGGCCCAGTTTTTAGCAGCTCCTGATCCCTTTGAGTCCATGTATATGTCCAGCCTAATTTTAAATTCCATTCAGGTTTTTTGCATTTACTATCTCTCAAAAGCTTATTCCACTCATCCACTATTCTATTTTCAAACCAGTGTCTTCCTATTTTGTGTCTAAAACGATATTTCTTTATTGTGAATCCATTTGAGCGTGTTCTATCTTGGCTACTTACTCTTAATACCTTATTTAATTATCCTACATTAAACTCTTTCATCCATTTAAACACTTCAATCATATCACCTGCATCTTTCCAGCGAGTGTAGGTTCAGCTTTTGAAGCCTATCTTCATATGGGAGATTTCTAAGGTTATGAATCATTTTAGTCATCCTTCTCTGTATGTTCTCTAACAAATTGATATCCATCCTGTAGAATGGGCACTAGAACTAGACTGTATAGTCCAAGTGCGGTCGAACTAAAGCTAGGTACAGCTGCAGTATTATCTCACGTTCAATTATTAACGCTGAGTGATATGAATCGTAGTATTCTATTGGCTTTGTCTCGGCTACTCTTCCTCCCAAAAAGCTGGCCAGCCATCTTTTTGTATTATTGTGCATGTTTGTGTTGTATATTTTATTTGTAAGGTTGTGGTGGGGGATGGCATCAAATGCTTTACTAATGTCCAGTGTAACAAGGAGTGTTCTGTGTGGGGGTCTATCTGAGTTGATGCCATCATATATTCTTTGTGTGAGATCAGTGAAAAGAGTGTTTGTTGAGTGTAGTGGTCTGAAACCATGTTGTGAGGATGCTCGGGGGATGTGTGGTGTGATTAAACCAATGATGCGCTCAGTAACTTTGGACAGGGTGCAAAGAAGGGTGATGGGACAGTGTGATGAGGGTAGTGTGAGATCTCTGTTTGGTGTGGGGATAGTGATGATATTTCCGTGCTTCCAGATGTTGGGTATTGTGTTGTGTGAGTAGCTGTAGTTTGCTATGTTAGTGAGTGCTTGTATGCCTTGTGGTCCAAGGTGTTTGAGGAGTATGTTACTGATGTTGTCAGGGCCACTGGCTGATGAGTGCTTGTTGTGGATGATGTGATTCGTCTGAAGGTTTGTGAATGGTGCATAGTCTGGGTCAGTGGGTAAATGTCTCTTACGTCTGATAACTTGTCGGTCTTCAGGGTGAGTGTGAAGGTAGCTTACATGAGAAAAATACTGGATGATGGTGTTTGCTTGTTGTTTATTAGAGGGTATGGTGTCTGTTGTTATGATGGCTGCATGTGATTGTGTAGTGTTGCTGTTGGGCAGTGTCATGCTGTTTAGTGTTTTGTATAGAGATTGCTGATGTTTGTTTTGTGATCAAGTGTGTTGACAAACCATTGCCAGTTTAGTGTTTTCTGTTCTTTAATTTTGTTTTTCATTTGTGTATTTAGTGCTTGTATTTGGTGTACAATGTGTTGTGTGAGTGGAGTTGGGGATGAGTGTTTTAAGTGTGTCTCGTCTGATGGGGTCTTAAATTTCTGTTGTAAAGTTGGGGTTGTGTTTTCTTCTGTTGCCTCTAGGGATTTGTTGTTTGTCTGCATTTTCTATAATTGTATTGAATTGTATGTGTGCCTATTTCCAATTGGGGTGATTCTTGTCTTTGTGGTGATTATGATTGGGAGGTGGTCAGAGCCGAGGGTTCTGACCACCCTCCATGAAGTTCTGTTGGCGAGGTTGGGGGTACAGAAGGTGATATCTGGAGAGGATGGTTGGAATAGGGCTTGGTGAGGGATATGAGTGTTGTTTAATGAAATGAGGTTGTCTGTTTGGGAAAGGATTGCAAGCCCTCTGTCTTGGTTGTTGACATACCAGGCCAACGTCTTGGCGTTGAAGTCACCACCCAGGATGAGTTAAGTTTCGTTGGTGATTTTTTGGAGCTGGGGGGAAAAGTTATGAGGAACTGTCGGGCAAGTTTGAGGGGGAATGGATAAATTTACTATTGTGATATTTGATGTTTTCCCAGTGCAGACTTTAATGGCTTGATTTCTGTGGTGGTGCCATAGTGAGGGAGAAGGGATTTGAGGAGCTCACTGGTTTCTATATAGTTGATGGATTTGTGGACTAGGGTGATGAGTCCTCCGCCATTGCCGTTAGCCCAGTCTTGTCTGATGGTGGTGAAGTTAGTGAATGTAGGTGTTTTGTGTGTGTTGCTTAATTTTGTTTCTTTTTAGATGGCATTGTGTGTGTTGTGTTGTATAATGAAGTGTATGAGTTCTTGTTTTTTGGTGTTAATACCATCTATGTGTAGTTAAAGTATGTTAATATTGTGTGTGTGGTGTGGGTTAGGTGCTGCTGCACGGGGGTGAGGAGGGGGAGGAGACTGTGGGAGAGATGGAGGTGGAGGTGGATATATTGATGGTAGGGGTGGTGGTGTTGGAAGTAAGGGTGATGGAGGTGGGAGTGATGGAGGTTGTGGTGTTGGAAGAGGTGTAGGACATGTGGAACATGTCCATGTGTTTGTGTATTGTTTCATGGATGCTAATGTTGTACAGTTGCCATCAGATGACTCGAGGTTACCTAGTACACCAACAATTGCATGATATTCATTACAGAAAAGTTAAATCTGCATATTGACAACTTAGCACTGGGTTTGTTTCACTAGAGCAGACGACTTAATTTCGGTCCAATTCATATATTTCACTGATACCAGATACAACACCAGCATGTTCATGGATGAGGTGGCCTCGAGTCATCTGATGGCAACTGTACATGATAAGTGGGACCAGTTCTTACAAGAGTTGCATTGAACTGAACCCTTTGTCTGCCTACTAGATGTGATGGGTTTAGAGCATGTCAGACATGTGTATTGTTTGTGGGTCCAGGATTGCTTTCAATGTCTCCGGCTAGAAGGAGAAGCCGAGAAATGACAGCCGGAGAATCATTCCTCGGTGATGAAAAAATGTGTAGCTGTGTGTGTTGTGTGAGGGTGTGGTATTGCAGGGGTAAAAGAAGCCGTTCCCAGGGACTCGCGCCCCCTTGGTGGGGGCGGGGGAATTTTGTGACGGTTTGGCCCCCATAGCTTCCTTCCTTGGTAGCCTTGAGGGTGCTCCCACGACGTAGACGCTGCCACTCCAGGACCACCCAATAGTGTTGTGTGCGATAATGTGGTGGTAGAATGGATACAGAGACGGATGGCAGTCATCAAGGACCAAGATTCGAGTCGGCTATGCCGACATGTCAAGAAATTACCCCCTATATCATCATAAACTCACAGCATAGAAGATACCCAATCATATTCATATTCCAAGATGATGTGAGTGATGGTATAGTTGCTCTATCCGGATAGTGACGTGTATAAATAAAGTGTCATCATCTAGTGGGGCAAACAAAATGCTACCAGCATCATGAAACTCCACCGTCTCATCTGGAGCGACACTCAATAATCTCGGAAGAGTCACTTACATACAGCCTGCAGTCCCAAGGTTGAGGGGAAAAAAAATGCGGCCTGTTTATTCCTCTGAGCCAACCTGCACTCTTCAGTAAACCAAGGCTTATCTTTCGGTCGGGATTTTATAGTTGTTATTGGAACTATTTTATCAAGAACATCAAGGAGTACACGATTTAAAGATTCCAAAGGGCATCGAACATCAAAAATTGTATGCCAGTTAATCTCACTGAGGTCTTGGTTAATATCATTGATTTTTATACGAGATTTAAGGAAATCTTTTCTTGAGATAGAACATCTGGCACAGGAAAGTTCGTTTGGATTAAAGGTGAGAGTGCAGAATGGTCAGACGTACTAATTAGAGGAATTACTTCCACTCCAACCACACTGGAGGCATCAGTCAGAAGAAGATGAAGGCGGTTACCAGAGATATGAGTAGGCTCAGACACAAATTGGTCAGAACATGACAAATGAGCAAAATCTAATGCAGCTCTCGCAAACTGATCCGTAAGAGATACTGAAGAAAGCCATTCTCTGTGATGAGCATTAAAATCACCAAGGAATACAAAAGAGGCTTTACAATCCTATTCGTGAATATTACCCATAGCTCTAAGTAGACAGTCATAGATGATATCTGAATTTGGATTACCACAAATACTAAAAATGAAAAAAACTATTGAAGCAACTAGAAATCTTAAGAATCATAACCTCATGATGTCACTGATCTAACTCCATTTTTAAATATGGGAACTAGGTTTGCAACTTTCCACGCTAAAGGTACGCCTCCAGTTTCTATGAAATTTGTAACATTGTGTGCTAGTTTGTAGCAGATTTCTTCATTACATTTCTATAATATTCTGGTATAGACTTCATCTAGGCTAAGATATATCTGTGCCTTTAGTCTGTTTCTCTCTTTTAACACATAATTTCTGTTGATGTACACTACGCTTAGGACTTTGTCATTGCTACCACTATAGACATTTTGGGCTGATGGTATTTCTGCAAAATTTTCTGAGGTGAATACCGATGTCAAAAAATCATTGAACATAATGCTGAGTTGTTTCTCATTTCTAGTTATTTGTCCCTCTGTTGATTTTAATGGTCCTACCTTTTCCTGGTCTTTGTCTTGTATGTTTGGACCCTTTTGGTTTGCCTGAGACTCTCCAGATATTATTATCTCATAATTACTCTTGGCTTTCTGATTTCCTTTCAATCTGTTTCTTGAGATCCCTGAATTGGTTTCTTAGATGCACTTCTCTTTTTTATCCTTTTATGAATAATTCTTCTCTGAACAATCTTATTCTCTTATTGAACAATTTAGGATTACTAATACTTTTCCTAAATTGTCTGTTTGGTATATACATGTGTTGTGTTTGGTGTAATATTTTAGTAAACTGATTATAGCCATCATCCAGGCTTCTGTTATTACCATACAGATTAACTGATTTACTGACACTGTGTTAAATTTAATAATCTTTTATCGAGGGCCTATTGTATTGATGATGATGATGATGATAATGATGGTGATAATGATAATAATGATTCTGTATTGGCCAGGTGTCCGAGCAGTGAACTTCAATGAATGGAGTACACTAAACCACCACGAGGAGACCGAGGGAGCCAGGCTGGGAAAACCTCGGGAGAAGGTCACCAGCATCTCTGCAATGCTCAAAGTTATGAACCATTAGAAGTTTTAAAACACCAAGACCTTCATAACATCGTTAAAAATACACACATTACTTTATATTACTTCAAGACATCATTAGAAAGATACACTAGACCTGATTTGTAAAGCCTTGTATCTTGTTATCTAATTATGCAGGTTTTGTTAAATCAGTTAACAAGGCTAAGATAATGTCCATACGGAAAATTATGCAAAGAAATTAAACTTAAACTGGTTTATTAAACAAGACAAATATAATTATATAACTAATCTGTCTCCCTCTCCCTCTACTTACCTTACATACATACATACATATTACTCTAGTGTGACATTCATACATACATACATATTACTCTAGTGTGACATTCATACATACATACATATTACTCTAGTGTGACATTCATACATACATACATATTACTCTAGTGTGACATTCATACATACATACATATTACTCTAGTGTGACATACATACATATTACTCTAGTGTGACATACATACATATTACTCTAGTGTGACATACATACATATTATTCTAGTGTGACATACATACATACATACACACATTCTAGTGTGACATGCATATATACACACATATTACTCTAGTGTGACATACATACATTCATACTGAACAAGGTGAACATAAAATACTTATCATAATAGAGATTAAGTACGTTGTATATAGAAGGCGACTGTGGATGAGTGCCAACGATAGTTTTGTTTATCTAACTCATTTCACCTTATATATATATATATATATTATAAGAAGGTGACTGTGGATGAATGCCAACGATAGTTTTGTTTATCTAACTCATTTCACCTTTTAACCGAAATGTATTTATATTTAATCAGCCATTCACTGATATATCGGTTAAAGAAATACTTATTCATATATTGTGAGTCACTATAATGTAGTTAATATACCATATCATCAATGAAAGACCGAATAAATGAAATCATATCTTACCCTGGCATAAGCTACCAGGCTGACGGGTTGAGGGGAAGGGCAACTTATCATGGCCGCCAACCCACTTCCGGTGGTGACACGCCATGGGGGGGGGGGGGGTATAGCTCTGTGGTGTAGCCTTTGAAACGGCGCTCTCTCTCACTGTCTTAACAGGACCAAAGAATACATGTATACACATTATACTTTCACCCTCTATATCCTATACAACCTGTTCGTCCCTATATACTCATTTCCTCTTCAACCATACCCTTTCCAGAAATTCTTTCACTCTCTCTATTATCACTGGACTAGCTGTACACTCATGATACGTAATCCCTGACCAGAGACGAATGGCAGGCACCACACACACATACCCTGCATTCGAACTCAGCCCCTATATGTGTGCTATGTGGGGAAATGAGCAATACCAGGCGATTCGAAGCTTTCTGCTCCTCATACTCTGGTCAGAAATTATGTATCACGAGTGTACAGCTCTCGTTCACTAAGACCTAGCAGCACTTTTTGGCTGCCACTGTCGCTTCCACCATCTCTCTCCATTTTCTCTCTCATAACTATGTCATAAGCAGACTGGATTACTGCAATTCCCTATATTATGGTTTGCCAGACTATCGGTTAAGAAAATTGCAAAACGTAATGAACAGAGCAGCAAGATTAATTAAAGGTCTTCCATCTCGTGAGAGGATAACCCCAGCACTCATTGACTTACATTGGTTACCAATAAAGGTGACGATTGTGTACAAGATATTATTTATGTCTTCTAACATTCCGAGCATTAAAATTTGGAAAACCGGAGTACTTGATGAATCTTTTAAGAGGTTTTCAAGTAAATACCTCAATGGAACTCAGGCATAGTGATGATCAATACAGGTTAAATGAGCCAAGGAGTATTCTGACAATGGGTTTCAGAGGGTTTGAAAGGTGTGCACCAATAAGGCTCTTTAATGGATTGCCATTAGATGTCCGGAGTAGTGAAAATTGCACGATTTTTAAGAAAAGACTGAAAACACATCTGTTCGCTGAGTGTTACGACACGGATGATATGAGTATTACAAGTGATTATAGTGTTTAGTAATATTGAGAGAGGCCCTGCAGAGCACTATCTGCTGGTGGAGCGGGGCATAGAATATCCAACAACAAGTAACAAGTAAGTTCACTTATTACCACATTCAGCATCGTAGCTCTCTCGTTCATACTTATCACATACCATCAACACATGTTCCACTGTCTCATCTTCCCTACTCTCACACATCCCACACACCTTACTGCCTTCATTACTCCATCTATATATTCTGTCATTCACCTCCAGTGACCGTTCTTTCCTTAAAACCCTTAAAAGCATACTTTATTGGTAATACCTTGTATAACATATGGTGAGTATGACAGACTCCTTTTTTGGAAAATAAAAACACATGGTTGAAATAAACTTTTATTTCTTTTCTTGGCATGAAAAGAAAGAGGAACTCTTCTAGATTAATATGGAAAACTTATCATAGTAATTTTGCAAAAATTAATATACGCAATGGTGCCCTAAAGATAGTAACTCAAAATTGCAATTTTTTGTACACACCTTAGCATAAAAATTTCTTATTCTGCTAATAATAGGAATTAAGGTTTGAAAATAACTACGCTGCTTCATTGGTCCTGTGGCTGTCTCCTGTAGGCAGTTCAGGCTCCTGGCTCTCACAGTCACTGTGGGAAGAGACCGTGAAAAAGGGGGTATTTTTTCTTCATAAAAAATGGACATCTTCACTATACAAATTTTTATGAGTTTATGATTTCCTGTACATACACCATATTGACTTTTTAGACTTCCTTTGACACTAAACTATGATTTTCAGACCCAAATGATTTGCACTGATATTTTATATGACAATAATATGACGATAATATAAGACATAATCTTTAGGTTTCTTTTACGTACCCGATTCCCCTCACAATCGACACACAGGGCATAGCAGTGGCTGAGGCATACTGAGGTATCACACTTGACGCAGTGGAAGTGTGTCTTGCGGTTTTTCTTGGCTGGGCACTTTTTACAGTAAGCTACTGTAAATCGGCGTGCTGCGATTACCACCTTATGACTGCGTTCTCGAACCACTTTGCAAAACTCACTGATGACTCTCCTTAGGGAAGTGGGTAGGGTTGGAGTGTTTAGCCTTTGTGTTGCCTAAGGTTTTATGAATGTTTTGGCAACTTCCTGCATGAACTTTCTTCTGGTGAGAGGTGCGCCGCCAGATGCAGATGTGTTCTCACTGTGTATAACCTATGAGTTTATGGCAGCTGTATTTATCATTCCATAAAATATGCACATGGGTCATCGGTTTGTGCATCTGCCACATGAATATATGGCAGAAAGAAATAAGCATAAGTAAGGAAAAACATAAAAGAAATAAGCATAGATAAGGGAAAACACACAACAAAATAATACTTGAATATGTGACCGAAGGTCCCACAAAACATAAGAAACATACAAAAAACATTCATACACATCCATATACCATATAACTAGAATAATAATAAAAAAAAATCACGCATTTTCCTTATACTGGCATGGCATAAGTTAGTCTGTCACACTCCCAAATTAGTTATACTTGTAGAGCATACGATGGACTAAATACGCAAAAAAAATTCCAACAATGGGAGAACAAGAGGGACCACACTACCTTCCCCCACAAGGCCTAGGCAAACACTGAGCATAACTGATTAGCTGGAGCCCCTGGCTAGTAGGCTCCAATGAACATTGTTTACCACCTAATGTCTCATATTATACTCCAACAACTGTCCTGGCTGAGTTTTGTGTTTGGTGCCAAACCATGGTGAGTTGTCAGTAACCACCAAGTACCTAAACCTACCATTCCCACTTTTAAACAATTATTACAAGTGAAAACAGCATATGCTGTCGGTAGCACTGGGGAGTGCTCTGTAGCGATCAGCATATGCTGTCGGCGGCAGTGTAAGGGTTAAATAGCATAGGCTATTTTCGGCTAAATATACCTTAATAGCATTTTCATTTTCTTTCACTTATTCGCAGTTATCATAACTTAGTTCAAGCAAAATATGCATATATACAATAATAAATTACCTTATAGAATGGATATGAAGTTAACTGTTTATATGGGAGGAGGCCACCTTCAAGTAGAATATAGCTGGTAGGAGCACTATTGCTGCTGCTGTATTGTGTGGACTCGTCCTCGCAAGTGTCTGAGACAGTCTGACACTCTGACTGTGTGTGTGTTAACTTGTGAAGAGATCAAGAGAACAGCTTCACGCTCCAGATTTCAGAAGCGAACGCGTACGGGACGAAATAGGATAATATAAAAGCCGTAAAAGCACTCATGGTTATGCTTAGAATATTCGTACGTACGACATATTTACTTATGGATGACTCGTGGTTGCACCCACACAATATCGAACGGGAACAGTTCAGAAGGAAAAGAAAAGGCGGAAAAATCCTCATGATTATAAGCAATATTCATCCTTACGAACTATTTACGTAAGGATCAAAGTGACATGAGTTCCAGTAGGTTGGTACCTACCTCCCTATCCCTGGCGCCCGGGTATGCTCATACAAATCACGGGGATGATAATATGTACAATACATTAATCGGACACTATTAAATAAAAACCAGCCTGACGGCAGATTACCCTAGAATTACCCTAGTTTATGCATTACCCTAAACACTACCCTAGGAAGGGTCCAATTACCCTAGTTTAGGGTATTTTACCCTAGAATGGAAGCCCTGCAGTGGAGCCGCGCAGGGTTCTCATTAAGTACTTGTGATACCTTAAAAAGTGGGTTGAAAATACCTTAGATGGAGCCAAATTACCTTAGATACCAAACTAGGTGATTATTTCAACATAAATTGAACCCTTGACACACGATATTTATATGTAGTTATAATAGTTTTTGACAGCAATGAATTTTTCTTTTACGACGACCCATGAAAGAATTCGTGGAAAATACCTTAGGTTGTCAAAGCTTTACCTTACATAGTCCCAAATTACGCTAATCTAAAGTACATACCTTAAAAATGATAGCATTGCTGGAGCGCGTGGCCGGCATCTTCAAAGGAAGACTTGTTACCCCAATCCCATATCCTGATAAGGGGGTGATATGCTTTTAAGGGTTAAACAACAGCTCACTTCCCCAGCTACCATCATAGAACACTTCACTCCTTGGTATGTCCTTAGAGGAATACCAATCTAGCGTGCTCCTCTGACTCATGCCTCTCATCCATTCATCTCTGCCTATTTCTTGTATCTTCTTTATCTCATTCATCCATTTCTCATCACTCCATCTGCCCCTTTCATCTAGCACTGGATACTGCATTCCATACTTTTCCATTCTCTTATCACACATCTTTCTCCACTTGGTGTACCGTCCTGGAAGAAGGATGTGTGATAAGGATAATGGAAAAGTGTGGAATGCAGTAGGCTACCCAGTGCTAGATGAAAGGGGCAGATGGAGTGATGAGAAATGGATGAATGAGATAAAGAGACGGATACAAGAAATAGGCAGAGATGAATGGATGAGAGGCATGAGAGATTGGTACTGTCATTGGGACTGTCAAGTGTCAAGTTCCAGTGTTGCCAAGAATGGGGAATTTTCTCTAGACATGGGTAATTACAGTACACTGTAAATGGGGAAATTTCTACCAGACGAAATATCAAGATGATAAACATACGACTCTCTTTGGTAAAGGTACAGAAGTGGACCTTACTGTATAATAGATATTTTACTGTCATTACCCACTATTTTGGACCATTCTAAGACACTTTTCTTCTATGGTTTTTCTTCCTCAAATGCCCCGTTTTCGAGATATGCCCCATTCCCAATACCCATAGAAACATGGGGGGCCCGATGGGAATCGGGGGTTGACGGGTGGGGGAAACACGCATTTTACTATTGTTCTGCCTTTATAATACACTTCCAATCTGTGTTTTATAGCCAAATGAGAATTATAGTAACAATATGGTATCAAGTGAGTTCCCCTAACGTGTCGAGCTCCTTTCCACTCCTTTTTTGCGTGCCGGAGCTCCGGCCTACGGCCTTCGCTCCTGAATTGCCCATAAAATAATCTTGTATAATTATGTCCGGACCAAGGGAATGGCAAATCCGTCGTTGGCGTGGGATACAGAATTGGGAATGGGGCATATCTCGAAAACGGGGCATTTGAGGAAGAAAAACCATAGCAAGAAAAGTGTCTTAGAATGGTCCAAAATAGTGGGTAATGATAGTAAAATATCTATTATACAGTAAGGTCCACTTCTGTACCTTTACCCTATCTTCAAAAGTAAATAGGGAATTATTGAGGTAAAAAGGAAAATTCTGATGTTGAAGTTGGGGAAATTTCGTCAAGTGGATCTGGCAATACTGATTTACTGTCAACAAAAATGGCGGCGGGCGAAGTGGGAAGGATGGAACGAACCAGCTCAACCATTATTTTACTTCTGGTACTTGATGTGGACATCTTTAGTTTGCCAGCACTACATTCAACTGTATATAATGTGCCTTAGAATGAGATGAGAATGTCAGGTAAGTGTATAAATAAAGGTGAAAGTGACCGTGAAGGAATAATATAGATATCCTATGGTGGTTGATTGGTAAGGATGGTGGTTGTAACTTGATCTTCCGGGTTTTTGTTCTATTAGAGCAGTGTTTCCTAAACCTTTTTTGTCGTGACCCTGAACACAAATTTATTTTGGCCTGGCGACCCTCAAGGATGAAATATTATTATTTCAGTATTATTTTAGTTTTATCCATTTGAAAAAAGGTTAATAAGTTTTACCATAAGTTACTAATTAATAAATACTCGTATATGTTTTGTTCTACCTTCATTTATCGTACTTTGTTATTCACAACTATTTTCCTGTCCCAGTTTGAATGACTATTTATAATCTCTCTCCCATTTATTTTTGTTTTATTAATTTTGTAGCCATCCCGCGACCTTCAGGAACACCCATGCGACCCTCATTTGGGTCGCGACCATGGGTTTGGGAACCACTGTATTAGAGAAACAATGCTCTTTCAGCTGGGCCCATCTATATAATTTGAGCGGACTATTTTTTTTTTTTTTTTTTTTTTTTTTTTTTTTTTTTTTACAATTTTCTATTCCTAAAAATGTCTGGTTACAATTTAAATGGCACACTATCTTCCAATTGGTTTACACTCGGAAAGGATAAGTTAGAATTGTGGAAGAGACATTTTCAGGTCTGTGGCTCCGGTTCGTGACTTTCATTTATTTTCCATGTACTGGATATTCCGGGTTGTAATTGCAAGAGTAGGGGACAGGCTTGGGGGGGGGGACAGGCTTGGGGTTGGTAGAAAGTCGGTCCCCTATTGCCGCACCCCCCCAAGCCTGTCCTCCTACTCCTGCACCCCCCAAGCCTGTCCCCCTACTCCTGCACCCCCAACCCCCCCCCCAAGCCTGTCCCCCTACTCCCGCACCCCCCTAAAAACCCCCAAGCCTGTCCCCCTTAAACCCCCCCCAAGCCTGTTCCCTACTCCCGCACCCCCTTAAAACCCCCCAAGCCTGTCCCCCTATTCCCGCACCCCCTTAACTACTTCCACCGGCAAGCTGTTCCATGTATTTACCACTGTTACCAAGTGCATACTTCCTCTCCTCCAACCTTGATCTCTTATATAACTTCTTAATGTGTGCTCTTGTCACTGCATCCTCTCTCATAGTGAATATCCCCTCACACACCACCTCTTCATATTTCCCACTCAATATCTTATAAGTTTCTGTCATGTCCCGTCTTATTCTCCTATATGCCAGAGTTGGTAAGTCCAGCTTCCTTAGTCTCTCCTTGGTCTAAATAAGTGGATAATGAAGGTAGAAAAACCGTACGTAATAATGGTAATTGTTTCAATATTTACCGTCTCTCCTCATATGTCATCCCCTTCAGTGATGTAATCATCCTGGTAGCCCTTCTCTGTACATTCTCTATGATCTCTATAACCTTCCTCTTGTACGGACACCATACCTGATTTTCATATTCCAAATGGGACTGAACCATGGCAGTGTATAGAGTTTTAGGTATTTGTCAAGCGTTTGTCCATAATCACTCCCATTAATTTTTTTCTGTCAAATATACTTCTTAATACATGTTTGTCATTTCTTTATTGGGTATTTGCGTCGCAAATGCATTAACATGAACCGTCGGTTACAGTATATATAATAATATCAATTCAAGATGGCTGCCAATTGTTTACATCCAAGCCCCGTACTTTGCTAAGGTTAGGTCTCGGTAGTTTGTCACACTTACTATGCGAACCTACTGTACAGTCGGCGGCAAAAGTCCTGTCGTCTCACTTGCTTCACCGAGGCACGCGATGTTCATAGACTCGAGATTATTAGGTGTAGAAAACGTGCGTATTTCTCGAGTCCATGAACAATGCCTATCTCGGTGAAGCAGGTGGAGCAACAGGACTATTGCCGCCGACTGTACAGTAGGTTCGCATAGTAAGCGTGACAGTGGTACGTGTTTCATTTATTGAAATATGAACCCTAGATCAGTACCTTTTATTATCTTATGTGTGGTTTCCACCGAGTGCATTTTTGTGGCCAAGAGTAGCCCAAATCCGCAGCTGTTCCCTGTAGCACGTCTAAATTTGGTTTCCTCATGAAACTAGCCGCTCCCCAAAACCACAGCATACACTCTCTGAGGGCACTGTGGGAAAGACCGGTTCAGGCCATGGCCTTCCTCAGGAGCTCCGGGCTGCTTGGCCAGACAACTTGAGGAACTTTAACAACAACAGATCCCCTATTAGTACCATTAAGGGTGTCTGTTTTCTGGTGTAGTTAAGGGGAATCGGTAGCCTTCTAATTTGCCAACAAGAGAATCTCACCTTAACTCTTGTGTCACCCTTTATTATGTTAACTAATCTCTATATGTCCTTTAGGTATAAGTGAGGTTAGTAATATTTTTCAAGAAGGTAGATCCAGATCCTGATGGACATACACAATTTAACACAAATTAGGTTATGTTATCTTGGATCATAAATATTGATATTTGACTAACTGAAAATAAAATCAGCATAATAGCAAAGTGAGCATGACTAATCTTACGGTACAGTTTATTGTGCTTTGATGCTATATTAATGACTAGTCATAAATATTGCATATTGGAAACATTGGTTGACTTGGGGCATAGCTTATCACCAGATACACAGTAGGATAGTTTGGAGGAATCAGAAGCATTTCATAAAGTGTGGGTGTCTGAGTACTGCTCTCTGACAAGAAAAATAGTCTGCTGTTAGTTAGAAAAATGCAAAAGTTGTCAATTATTGTGTAAAACTTTAAAAATTTGCCAGTTGATTGATATACTGTACAGTGCAGTATATTATGGGACATTGAATAATGTAATATTTGTCATAATTCTTGTGTGTTATGATTGAGGCCCGTTTCTTGAGAACGCAAGTTTTTTCAATTCTGTATCGTGTGGCATATGTAAGATTAGAATTTCCTCCTTGCTGCAGCAAGATAGTAGTAATAAGTAGTTTCCCCCTCCTTGCAGACTTGCTGATGGTGATGTGAGGATCCTCTGTGACCGCTACTGGCTCTGCTGCTTTAAATTCCAGTTACTCCAACCAACTGTCAAAGTTGTATGTGAGTTCAGCATCTACATGTTAGTTTTACCAACACATGTTGCCCTTTATGTTACAGGCATTTTCTAGAGTACAGTAATAACCCGCCTAACGTCATTAATTGGTTCCAATGGCTGAGATGTATCCCGGATTTCCCCTTAATTAACAGCATGCGGAATAATATACATTTCCTATTATTAAAAGTAGTCGGAACCATTGCCTGTGGTAACCAGACACTTTTTTATACATTGAAATCATCTATTATGTATCTTCCCTAGTAGCCACAAGGTGCTTGGAATCCCTATTGCTGTCCTGAGGACCCATGGCAAATATAGACACGGGAAAGAAATAATTGCAAAAATAACAGCAAAAGGGCCAGCAAGTACACAATTTCAGCACAGACAAATATGCAATAGTGTTGCCTGTATTTTGAATTCTTAGCCGACTCGATATCAGTGGGTTTACTATACAGTAACTTTTTTTTTTTTTTTTTAGCTTTTTATAACTTTTATTGTTAATTTTTAGATACAGGTCTATGTATCTTCTTTACAGTATGTTATAAATGATGTAAAGTTAGATTAAATTAGCAAACTGAACAAAAATTTTCTCTAGTAAGGTGACATAAAGTCAGAATTGACATACCTGTAGATTGAAAAGACGTAAAAGGGGCATTACTGTATTATCATAATTTCATTTGTTTTACCAATTAAACAATTATGCTCAATTTGCAAAGAAGTTTTCAGGCACCTAATGTTCTGCCTGGTGGCATCCAACAGAAACAGATTGAGGAAATAATAGTGTAAGAATACTTTGATTACATAATACTGGTGTTATTGTTATCAACCACATTAGGTGAGATTCCAATAGAAGAAAGATAAAATATTATTTCTACATTTGTATTAAGAAGATTTAAAGTTTTAGTTTCTAAAAGTATTTGTTTTACAGATGGAGTTGCTGTTTTCTGTGTTGTGGGGCTGCAGCACTGAAGTAGACCCCTGCCAGTCCTGCTCTCTTTCTTTGTAAGTATGTATGGCTTGTGGTAGAGTCCCAGGGAAAGATGAAGGAATAGGTACAGTAGCTCTTAAATGTAAACTTAACTGACTTTGCTAGGACATATACACCCACAATCCAAAGTTTCTACACTCTCTTGGCTGGTAGAACATTGAAGCCAGGGCTACATATAGGCTAAGCATTTGTACAGACTAGTGTAGGACATCATGATCTGTACCGAAGATTTTATTTACACTACAACCTACAGTCATTGATGAAAAGTGCTAGCTTTAAAGTTTTTTTTTTTTTTTTTTTTTTTTTTTTTTTTTTTCAATCTGAAATATGATATGATTTGCATTTTTGTGGATCATATCATACAGAGTAATGTTATGGCCAACTCCAGAGAACATGGACATAGGTCGAACCTCTGCTTTGAATATTCATTTAACACAGGTTACATGGGTGGATGTGGGCAGGCGGTTGTCAGAATGCTAATTTTGCAGCTCTGGCTTCCTACCAGCCATGGGGATGTCAAAGGTTTATATTGTGGGTGTACAAGACTCTGTCTCCTGTATAGCTCTGATGAATTGTTCCCTTCTGCAGTGGACATGGCAAAAGAGTATCCAGTTATCTCTATTCAACCCCACCCTCATGTGCTCCTAAACCATGTCCTAACCCTTCCTCTCAGGTTGTCTGCATCTCACACTGCTGTCAACACAAGCAAATGTGGTTTTATTAGCTCTCAAGGAAAGAAAGCAAGGAAAATTTGTGTGGAGTATTCCAGAGGTATGTGCAAGCCAATGGTTGAATGACCCTCCCCCTTTTAGTTCTCAAGTTATCAGTTGTCCCAGTAAAGCCATTTTCCTTAACCATTCTAAAAGCAGTATACACTTGACCCTCGATTTAACGTACCCCCATTTAACAGATTTTGGATTTATCGGACACTTTTTGCTAACGGACAATCGTTACTCATCGGACAAAAAGTCCGTTACTTGAAAATGTTGTCTGCACCAGTTGGCATTACCACCCAACGCACAATTACCCTGTCCAGAACACAGTCAGGTGTGCATGGGCTCACAGCATCAGTGATGGTGAGTTGTTCGGGCAGTCAGCCAGCTGATATTTATTTTTAAAAATATTTAGTACAAACTCAGAAAATACGTGTGTACTGTACGAGTAAAAACTCAAGGACTATTAGTGAAAACTGAACAACATTACATGTGTCATTGCCCCCCCCCCCCTACCCTCACACTTAAGCCTAACCCCTTTAGAGTGAACAACCTCTCAATGGACATTGTCCTTACTTCTAACATGAGTTTAGAATTACTGTACTGTATTTTGTATGTACTGCAGTATTAATTCCAATTTATCCCATAGATCACGTCAATTTTCCAGTAATGGACAAGGTTAACCCCCTTTTTGTTCGTTAAATCGAGGGTCGAGTGTAATTTGAAAGGATTTTTGCAGTTGGCATTTATCAGTTTAGTACAGTTGTAGAAATCTCCTTTCCTACCTCACTACCCTATCCCAAGACCAAATATGGCAGCGTTGCACTAGTGGTGAAGGTCTGTATGAATGAAGACATTTTCACTCTAAAGACGGCTATGAGTGGCGACCGAGTTTCTACATAGGGTGTAGGGGTAGGAAAGGGGATACAGGAACTTCTTTCCAAAACTGTACAAGACTAACAACCTCATTCATATCAATATCCATTTGGGATGTAAATATTTTTTTATAGTATTTAGTTAATGACTTAAAATTCATTGTATTATATATGGATGTTCAATATCTATATGGATGGTTGTATGAGAGAGGTGAATGGCCTGGGAGCCAAATTGATTCTTGGTGGCAAGTTTATTTGCGGATGACACTGTGTTGATGGCCGAGAGTGAAAGGGAGCTGCAGAAACTGAAGTGATTGATTTTACTACACCATATAGAGTGGGAGTACCAACTGGGACTAAGTGTTAGATAACTTTAGGGGGTGAGAGAATTGAGGAAGTGAAGAGTTTAGATAATTGGGGACAGTTCTGTGTAATCTTGGCAGTACAGTATGGAAGGAGAAATTAGGAAATGAAGTTGTGGCACCTGGTGTGAGAGGCAGACCTCTGGTTAGATGGCAGAACAGAATGGAAGAGTATGTCAGGGAAAGAAACATAAGGGGCAGAGTAGGGTTTGACCAAGTAAGGAGAGAGTGTTGGAACAGGGAAAACTGGAAACTCTTCTGCCGTGGCCATTCCATTCGGGGAAGTTCCTGGAGGGAATGAGGCGTTGGTGCTTTAGATAGATATATTTAAATATTTTAATATCATGGTGTCTGTTAGTATGTTGGAGTAGATGTGGCACCACCGGGTTTGCTTACGTTGTGATGTTTGTTTCTTGAGGTAGATGTGGCAAAACTGTTTTTGTTTTCATCATGGTGTCTGTCTAGTTTCTTGAGGTAGTTGTGGCACCACTGTGTTTGTTTATATGATGTGGCATTAGTGTGTTTGCCTTCGTGTACCTGTCGGTAGTTTTTACCATTGATAAGTACTTGGAAGTGTACCGATGTATGCAATTTAATTTGCATCATCATCAGTATCCTAATTCCCTTTTCTTATTCGAGGGTTCTTGAGACAAATGAAATCAAAGTAACAGAAGTATGGAACTCAATAACCTTGCAGTCCCACTCACTAATAAGTATTCAGGTGTGCTTAGAATACCAAGAGACAGTAAATAAATGCACAATAAGTCCTCAGTAGTCTGATGTAGTATTTAAGGAAAACCATATGCAATCATTTTAAAATATTTACTGGGAACATTACAAGCCACACCATCTTTATCTGATACTTCGAAGACTCTCCCTTCATTAACCAGGTCTAATTCTGTAAAAATAAATAAATAAACTTGGAAATTTGTATTCGGGGATATCAAAGTAACGATATGCTACTTCAATACAATGTTAGAGATCAATCATGCAAGTCCCCTTAGGGAATCTCCCGGCCCCCCTAAATACAGGGGAGGCCGACGGGGCTCCTTTAGGTAACTGCAGTGTGTAGTACTTCCACCCCCTGGTTCCCAGCACCAAGGGACAAGGGGGTCACATCTACCCAAAGACTGCACCATACTGGTTTGTGTGTGTAGAGGCCCGGGCATGATACAGTCTTCAGGAGAGTGCAGCCCCACGCCAGTACACGTATCTGCACAATGCTGGACCAACCCTATCCAACAGGAGTTAAGAGTGTGTACTGGCGCATCACACCACATTATCTAAACCTGCACTGTAGCATCACAACCTGCAATGAAAACAAATATTTCATCGTTAGTATATTGCCTTCTATACTGCAAATTCTAATTCATTTGCATCTATTTCACTCCTATCTATCTATCTATCTATAGCTCTGACGCCTCGTTCCCTCCGGGAACTCCCCCCAAGGGGGTGGCCACGGCAGAAGTGTCTCCAGTTCTCCCTGTTCCAACACTCCCTCCTTACTTGGTCAAGCCCTCCTCTACCCCTAATGTTTCTCTCCTTTACATACTCTTCCACTCTGTTCTGCCATCTAACCGGAGGTCTGCCTCTCACACCAGGTCCCACAACTTCACTTCCATACACCTTCTTTACGAACTCCTCACCTTGCATTCTCTCTACATGTCCAAACCATCTTAATGTATCACGCTTCACTCTCTCAACCACTCCACATTCAATACCAATTGCTTTCTCACTCATACCACACCTCTCATATACACTCTCATTACTTTCTCCATCCCACCTTGTAAGTCCACATGCTCCTCTCAAGTAACTCATTTCCACAGCACCTATTCTAGACTGATGCGCCCTACTCCATGTCCATGTCTCCGACGCATATGTCAGTGTTGGCAGGATTATACTGTTTCGTAGTCCCATTTTCACTTCCATACTCACACTTCTACCCTTCATAATCCTCCCCAGTGATCCTATGACCTGTCTACCCCTCATTGCTCTCTCCCTAATTTCTCCTTCCATACTCCCATGTTTACACATAACTGTACCCAGGTACTTAAACTCCTTCACTTCCTCCATCCTCTCACCCCTCAGAGTTATCTCACACTTCGTCCCAGTTAGTACTACCACTCTGTAAGGTGTAGCAAAGTCAATCACTTCAGTTTCTGCTCTCTCAAATACCATCACTTTACTTTTACCAGCATTCACCTTCAGTTTCCTTCGTTTACACACAGACTGAAATTCGTCCACCACTCTCTGTAACTCCCTTTCACTCTCAGCTATTTGCAAATAAACTTGCTGCCAAGGACCAATTTGCTTCATTCAGCCTCAGTTTCACCCCCAGACCATTCACTTTGGCTTTCATCTCTCTCATACAACCATCCATATATATATTGAACAGCCACGGTGACATAACACATCCCTGTCTCAGCCCTACACCAATATTAAAATTCTCACTTAGATCACCCTCTACCCGTACACATGCTTTTGCACCTGCATAGAAGGCCTCAATGCCCTTCAGCAAAGACCCCCCAACACCATAAATTCTTAACACCTCTGACATAGCTTTCCTATCAACCCTATCATATGCCTTCTCCAAGTCCATGAAGGCAGCATACAACTTCCTACCCTTCCCAATATATTTCTCCACTATTGATTTTAATGCAAATATCTGGTCCACACATCCTCTACCCTTTCTGAACCCTCCCTGCTCCTCACTAACTTTATTCCCTGTTACATCAACCAGTCTCTCAGTAAGAACCTTCCCATACACCTTCCCCGGTACACTAAGAAGGCTTATTCCCCTATAGCTACCACACTCCTCCTTACTCCCCTTCCCCTTATACAAAGGTACAATTATGGCTCTCCTCCAATCCTCTGGCACCTCTCCCTGCCTCCAAGCCAATGTGCATATAAGCAACATCCACTCCACCACTACCTCCCCCCCACACTTCAACATTTCAGCAGTTATCCCATCCACCCCCGGTGCCTTTCCCATCTTCAACTTTCCTATTGCTTTCCTAACCTCTTCTCTTCCTAAATCTCCCTGTACATCCTGTCGTCTACCACCTGCCTCCATCCCCATGCATGTCACCACCGCCTCTCCTCCCGTCCCCCCATTCATCAGACCATCAAAATGCCTCTTCCACACTTCTTTCACTTCCTCCCTTCCACTCACAGTAACTCCATCTTCTCTCTTCATTCTCACGCTACCAGACTTTCCTTCTCCTCTTTTTCTCTTTTCACCTCCTTCCAGAATAATTTCTTGTTTTCTTTAAACTTTTCACTCTGCTTCATACCAAACTCCTCATCCACTCACCATCCTCTTCACTTGTCTCTTACATACATTGTATTCTCTCTTCCACCTCTCTTTCACTTCATCTGACACATTCCTCTGTAATGTTCTCCTATACGCCTTCCTTTTCTTCTCTACAGCATCTTTCACTTCATCTGACCACCAAGCACTCCCTTTCTTGCCCCTCTTCTGTGTCTTATATCCGACTACCTCTGCTGCTGTTCTCATTACTATTGCCTTAAACACTTCATATACCTCATTCACTCCCATACTCAGCCTAGCATCCTCCAGCACCTCACCCACCCTCCTCTTATATACCTCTCTGTACTCACTGTCATTCAATCTTCTACTTGCCACCTCCCTCTTGTTCCCCCCTCTATCCTTCCTACCATACTCCCATTTTGCCCTGACTCTAATCCTTGCCAACACCGCATAGTGGTCAGAGCACTGAAACATTCCTCTCACCACTCTAGCATCCATCACATCTTTCCTTAACCTTTCATCCACAGCTATGTAATCTATCAAACTCATTTGCTCACCCCTCTCATCCCTCCTCTTCCATGTGTACCTGTGGATCAGTCTGTGCTCGAAGCATGTGTTGGCGAGGAACAACCCTGCCTCGGCACACACATCCACCAGGCACTCACCATTCTCATTTATCCCATTCACACCCCACTTGCCAACTACATTTCCTCTTCTCTCATTCCCTACCTTCCCATTCATGTCTCCTATCAACACTATCCTCCTCCCACTCTCAAACTTTCTTAGACATTCATTCATTTCATCCCAGAACTCTTTCATTTTTGCCTTTCCCACTTTGGTCTGCGCGTTCACCGGAGCATACGCGCAGACCCATGCATATTTCACAATACCAATCTTACCAGTCAACCATACTATTCTATTTCACTCAACACTATAATATAGTTTTGATCAGTTCTTTCATTTCAAGTTGACTTTCTATTACTTTTTCATAATTAACTCATTATTATTTACTATTAATTCTATTATAGTTTCTCTACTCTATATATTCTTTGGATTATAGTACAGTAGTAGGGTGTATGGAGAAGTTTTGTGGTTGGAGACAGGTAGTGAATGGTGGTGTGAGGAAGTTAAGGCAACTACAGTGGAAATAAGGAGAGCATTTGAAGTATGGTTACAGAGAAAAGATCAGGGCCGGTATTTATAAAATCTCTTAGGATTAGCATTTATTATTACGTTTGCATTACTGACCTCGCCAAAGTGTTTCAGGCTCATTTCGAAGCAGTGGTCGAATTTCCCCCTCTTGAAGTACGAGTCTATATTACGATTTCAAAGCAGTGCAGAGTTCTAGTCCTTGCCATGAAGAACCCCCTACGAACAAAGTTTTGACTTAGGAGTGAACTTTACTTTGATAAATATGGGCTCAGGAATCATATGGGTGTTACAATGAGAAGAGAAATAGAACAAACAGCTGTATGGGATGCTAAAGTGAGATGGGTGGGGGAGAAAGTTAACTAGCTGAGATTTTTGTGTTTGGAAGGAGAAATGGAGTAAACAGGTTGGAGGGATTGAATGAGTCGATAAGAAAGGAGGTGGAGGAGACAATGAGAGAAATGAAAACAGAGAAAGCTTTAGGTTTGGATGGATGCGCTGTAGAATGTCTGAAATATGGTGGAACAAGTATGATAGAGTGGTTGTTGATGGAATGTTTCAACAGTGGTAAGGTCCCAATAGACTGGGTGAGTGCTTGTGTAGTACCTCTATATAAAGGGATAGATACCAATGTACGAGTTTCAGGGGTATAAGCCTGTAAAGTGTACTAAGTAGGAAAGCTTTATGGGAACGTGCTGATAAAGAGAATCAGAGAGGGTACAGTGCTGTGATTGGTGAAGAACAAGGTGGATTTAGGAGAGAAAGAGGTTGTATGGCCCAGATATTTGCAGTAAGGCAGATGTGTGAAAAGTATTGAGAAGAGTAAAGTAGTAGTATGGACATTTATGGATCTCGAGAGAGCATATGACAATTGAGAGAAATGGATTGTGGAAGGTTTTGCAGTTGTATGGGCTGGGAGGGGAATTACTGAGGGGTGAAAAATTTCTACGTGAACAGTAGAGTGCGTGTTAGAGTGGGAAGTAACATGAGTGAATGGTTCCCAGTTAAGGTGAAACTCCGTCAAGGCTGTGTGATGTCACCATGGTTATTTAATATATATATATATGGACAGTGTGGTAAGAGAGGTAAATGCTAGGGTGATGGAGAGGACTGAGGTGGGTGGACAGCAGAGGTAGAGAGTTAGGCCTGAACCAATTACTGTTTGCTGATGATACAGCATTGGTGGCAGAGTCGTCAGAAAAGAAACTGAGTATGTTGGTGCAGGAGGAGGAAACTGATTGAATGTGGCAAAGAGCAAAGTAACGAGATGTAGAAGGGGAGCAGAGGGTAGAAGGTTGAATCTAATACTAGATGCTGAAATACTGGAGGAAGTAGAGTGCTTAAATTTAAGTATTTGGGGTTAAAGGTGACGGTGGACAGCAAAACAATGACAGGTAAAATCTAAAGTAAATGAGGTAGGAAAGGTGCTAGGAGAAATGAGGAATGGCTGTAAAGAAGTTGTACGAAAAGATAACAGTATGGAGTGGAAACATGGAATATGTGAGAAGAGAAGGTTGAATGTAGTAGAGATGAGATGTCTGAGAAGCATGTGTGGTGTGACTCGAATGGACAGGGCTCAGAAGTGGGAGGTGTAAGGAGGAAAGGAAGGCCACAGAGGAGATGGATGGATACCGTGAAAGCTCTGAGTGAAAGAGGTAATATTTGTGGAGGAGGGTGGTGAATGCTTGAAGAGTGGACGTGGCTTCATGGTCCTTGGTGGAGGCGGGCCTACATTGAGTGTGGCCCATGGACTGGCTGGATGTGGGAGGGGGAGTTTGCCCTGTAGTGAAGTGGCAGGGGTAAACCAGCTTTTGCTGTCGGGCCTTGTTATGCATGCAAACATAGCTGTACCCCTTGTAGTCCCACAAGGAGGTTGCACCCTCCTCCAACCGGGGTCGAGGCATGGTGGGTGTGTGTGGGGAAGTTCTACGTTTGAGCATTTGTGTGCAACGTAACGGGGCTACCTCCAGCGTGGAGATGAAGGCCTGGTATATGTACGTATGTACAGTTACAATTCATAATACTGTAATATACTTACAGGCCAAAGCATAATCAGGGTTGCCAACTCTTACAATGTAGACTTGCCAACGCTAGTACTTCATGGGGAAGATTGCCAACATCCAAACTCCAGGATGCAGTCACTGACCACAACATAGCTGAAAATCATTATCAATATCAGTCCTTTACTACATTAACGAGTTTAGGGAAGACTCTATATTGGGTACAGTGGATGGCTACTGATGATTCCTCATAACTATAACAGGAAACAAGTCACCATAATGTTATTATTCAGAGATTTGTTTCCTGGGAGAGTTTGGAGGAATTTGTAGCCTAGCAATTTACCCAAATGAGGGTTTTTACCATTAAGTAATTTAAAGTATTGCAGACTACAACTATCCTGTAGCATTTTTTCACCAGGGACTACTGTACACCCCTTTGGACTTTGTGTTTTAAAAGCTTACTAATGGGGGATATATTTTCTTTCCACAGGTTGGGTTCATCTGCCTCCACTCTACAACTACAACTACTAATACAGAGATTGAATGACCACCCTAGACCTGGAAGACCCTGTAGAAACACTAAGGACAAGAGAGGTGGAACAGCAAACATGAAGGAAATAGGAGGAACAGTTGAACGAAAACAAGGGGAGAGTGGCTCTGGTCCGAAGTGGTACCAAGACCATTACAAAAAATACTGCAGTTAAAGTAGCAATATTAAACTTTCATCAATAAATTGCTTGAGACGCTTGATAATTCCCTGATTCGGTGAACTGGTGTGTATGTAAATATAAATAATAAAATATAAATACAATAAAACCATACTCCTTTGTTTTTGTGTATTAAATTCCTGGGGGGGGGGGAGATAAGTGAGTCTAAGCCAGATTTTATAATTGGAGAATTTACTTACTCTAGAAATAATAATGATCAAAACCTAATTGGAAAATCTCTAAATCTGTGGCCTGCTAAATACTCCAAAAATATTCCAGGTAAACGATGACCGCGCTGTTACTAAAGGTGGGGGAGTCTGTTTTGTGTCAGTTTGAAGTGCTCGATAGTCTTCCTTTATATCGACAAGATATTTATTCTCTTAATTTTATAGAAGAAATTACAACTGCCCGACTCCCAATTTTAAACTCTAAGAACTGAACAGAGAGGAAAACTAATCCCATTAATTAAGGTTCCTGTAATTATATGTGAGAATTCGAGGCTTCCAATTCCTCCTGACTATGACACAAAACAAGCTCCTTCATTGTGGGTGGAATTTTGTGGCAATATTTGGACTATTTACCTCCAATTTTCAGACTACACCACGGGGTCCCTTTAAGGGGTTGTAGCTTTATGATGGTATTGCCTGGAAGATCAAGGAAAAGTTTACATTGTGGGAGATTTACAAACTCTAGCATTACGTAACATTTGAGTGGACTCTCTGGATATTTGGCGTATCTAAGAAAGTAATACTCTTTTGTTATACTCTATTCACAATCCCAAGCTCACCTGAGTCAAAGCCCGAAATCTGAAGCAGGCGGTTTTTAGACGACAGCCCACCCAAAGCCTCCATTGGTTTGTAAATTGTGTGTCGGCTGTCGTCCAGAAACTGCCTTGGTTGAGCTTTGAACACTCCTATTTACCAACGAACTAATTCCAATGGAGATCTTGTTTTGTATTTATTTACAGTCTCTAGGTATTCTAAGCACACCTGAAAACTCTTTAGATAGACTACTGGTGAATTTTTACATTAGTTGGGATTAGTTCTGGGATGAAATGAATGAATGTCTAAGAAAGTTTGAGAGTGGGAGGAGGATAGTGTTGATAGGAGACATGAATGGGAAGGTAGGGAATGAGAGAAGAGGAAATGTAGTTGGCAAGTGGGGTGTGAATGGGATAAATGAGAATGGTGAGTGCCTGGTGGATGTGTGTGCCGAGGCAGGGTTGTTCCTCGCCAACACCTGCTTCGAGCACAGACTGATCCACAGGTACACGTGGAAGAGGAGGGATGAGAGGGGAGAGCAAATGAGTTTGATAGATTACATAGCTGTGGATGAAAGGTTAAGGAAAGATGTGATGGATGCTAGAGTGGTGAGAGGAATGTTTCAGTGCTCTGACCACTATGCGGTGTTGGCAAGGATTAGAGTCAGGGCAAAATGGGAGTATGGTAGGAAGGATAGAGGGGGGAACAAGAGGGAGGTGGCAAGTGGAAGATTGAATGACAGTGAGTACAGAGAGGTATAAAAGAGGAAGGTGGGTGAGGTGCTGGAGGATGCTAGGCTGAGTATGGGGGAGGGAGTGGGAGTGAATGAGGTATATGAAGTGTTTGAGGTATATGAAGTGTTTAAGGCAATAGTAATGAGAACAGCAGCAGAGGTAGTCGGATATAAGACACAGAAGAGGGGCAAGAAAGGGAGTGCTTGGTGGTCAGATGAAGTGAAAGATGCTGTAGAGAAGAAAAGGAAGGCGTATAGGAGAACATTACAGAGGAATGTGTCAGAGGAAGTGAAAGAGAGGTGGAAGAGAGAATACAATGTATGTAAGAGACAAGTGAAGAGGATGGTGAGTGAGAGTAAAAGGAGAGTGGATGAGGAGTTTGGTTTGAAACCGAGTGAAAAGTTTAAAGAAAACAAGAAATTATTCTGGAAGGAGGTGAAAAGAGAAAGAGAAGGAAAGTCTGGTAGCGTGAGAATGAAGAGAGAGGATGGAGTTACTGTGAGTAGAAGTGAGGAAGTGAAAGAAGTGTGGAAGAGGCATTTTGATGGTCTGATGAATGGGGGGACGGGAGGGGAGGCGGTGGTGACATGCATGGGGATGGAGGCAGGTGGTAGACGACAGGATGTACAGGGAGATTTAGGAAGGGAAGAGGTTAGGAAAGCAATAGGAAAGTTCAAGATGGGAAAGGCACCGGGGGTGGATGGGATAACTGCTGAAATGTTAAAATGTGGGGGGGAGGTAGTGGTGGAGTGGATGTTGCTTATATGTACAGCTGGTCACACTCCCGTGAGGCCCACCCAGCGTTGTCAACGTTGGCCGAGATAACCCCGAAACACTAGTTGTGAGCTCTGCTCGCTCGAACCATTCACTGGTGGGAGGGAGAAGTAAGGGGGGATTTGAGGAGGGTAGGGGGGGTGCCTGCCTATACAAGAGAGGTGAGAAATTATTCTTGGGGAGGTGAAAAATGAGTGGAAGCTTTAATAAAAGTACGAAAATACACCCGGTTATCAATTATTTATATACCGATATTCGTGTCAATTATTAACTTCATTAAAGGTAAGATTAACTTTTTCATATTATGATGTAACACAAAAACAACTAAGGTAACATTATTGTATACTTTTTTCGTATAATGTTTAATGGTTATTATCAATCACCAAACGCTGAAAACTACTTACACAATAACTGAATAAGAATCATGAACCAGAATGCTCTTTATTAAATGAAGCAAATGTGAATACCTTTATATTACATGTGTCAAGTGTTGATACCACTAACACACACTTCCATTTCCCCCGTATCTACCTAACAGTTTATAATCAAGGCTCTCATCCCTCACGTGATAGCAGCCTTGTAATATTCTGAATACTTTTAATAATAGCTCGTTGTATTGAATATAGTGAACACGTGCTGTTTGGTCATTTAGCCTACTATAAATCCCTCAGTATTTCATCTGTTTCTGGGTAGCAATTGTTTTTATTTTGGCAGATAATACATGTGAGCAGAGGCCAGGGAGATTGCGTCTGGCACCCACAGGCTTGTCAACTGTTTTTTTTTTGTTTGTTTTTTTGCATTAATTAGAGATTGACGTTGACTCTAGTCTCGTTAGCCCAAATTAGTTTTGATACTCCAAGAGGATTATGAGTTGGTTGAAAACCACTAAACTGGTAAGGGTACTGAAGACTGAGTGTGGAAATATTCCCTCTCCTACATGTTGGCAGTCCTGATGACTTGAAGATGTGTAAGGTGGTGCAGTCAGTCAGTTCACAAGGCAAGGTGTATATGGAAAGTCTCACTAATATCAACCTTGTACAGAAGACAGTAAAGACCAATACGGCATCAAATACAACGGTGTGAGTATTGGGAAGGTGTTGTATGATGGGAAACACAGGATTTCAGACCTTAACATGCCTTCAATAAAGTTTAATTTTAAGAAATGTTGAAAATAGTTGCCAGCTTCTTTATTAACATGTCCGATGAAACCTCAACTGTGCATCCCATGTATTACTTGATGGAACTATTACAATGTGTAAATAATTATGAATATAGTTCTCTCGCAACTCATGACAAGATAAAACCAATAGAACCTCTGTCACCAACATTATTATGTTATGTGTGTGTGTACTGGCTTATATAATTATATAAGTATATTACATGCACACAGTAAAAAGAGATACACACGGAGAAGAGTGATACAGAGCAAATAATAATTTTTGCTACCAAGAGAAATGACAAAACAAGGGTTTCATAGTCAAATTCCAATAATTCAATACAACAGGCTATTATTAAAAGTATTCAGAATATTACAAGGCTGCTATCACGTGAGGGATGAGAGCCTTAATTATAAACTGTTAGGTAGATACGGGGGAAATGGAAGTGTGTGTTAGTGGTATCAACACTTGACACATGTTATATAAAGGTATTCACATTTGCTTCATTTAATAAAGAGCATTCTGGTTCATGATTCTTATTCAGTTATTGTGTAAGTAGTTTTCAGCGTTTGGTGATTGATAATAACCATTAAACATTATACGAAAAAAGTATACAATAATGTTACCTTAGTTGTTTTTGTGTTACATCATAATATGAAAAAGTTAATCTTACCTTTAATGAAGTTAATAATTGATAACCGGGTGTATTTTCGTACTTTTATTAAAGCTTCCACTCATTTTTCACCTCCCCAAGAATAATTTCTCACCTCTCTTGTATAGGCAGGCACCCCCCCCTACCCTCCTCAAATCCCCCCTTACTTCTCCCTCCCACCAGTGAATGGTTCGAGCGAGCAGAGCTCACAACTAGTGTTTCGGGGTTATCTCGGCCAACGTTGACAACGCTGGGTGGGCCTCACGGGAGTGTGACCAGCTGTACATTGGCTTGGAGGCAGGGAGAGGTGCCAGAGGATTGGAGGAGAGCCATAATTGTACCTTTGTATAAGGGGAAGGGGAGTAAGGAGGAGTGTGGTAGCTATAGGGGAATAAGCCTTCTTAGTGTACCGGGGAAGGTGTATGGGAAGGTTCTTACTGAGAGACTGGTTGATGTAACAGGGAATAAAGTAAGTGAGGAGCAGGGAGGGTTCAGAAAGGGTAGAGGATGTGTGGACCAGATATTTGCATTAAAATCAATAGTGGAGAAATATATTGGGAAGGGTAGGAAGTTGTATGCTGCCTTCATGGACTTGGAGAAGGCATATGATAGGGTTGATAGGAAAGCTATGTCAGAGGTGTTGAGAATTTATGGTGTTGGGGGGTCTTTGCTGAAGGGCATTGAGGCCTTCTATGCAGGTGCAAAAGCATGTGTACGGGTAGAGGGTGATCTAAGTGAGAGTTTTAATATTAGTGTAGGGCTGAGACAGGGATGTGTTATGTCACCGTGGCTGTTCAATATATATATGGATGGTTGTATGAGAGAGATGAAAGCCAAAGTGAATGGTCTGGGGGTGAAGCTGAGGTTGAATGAAGCAAATTGGTCCTTGGCGGCAAGTTTATTTGCGGATGACACTGTGCTGATGGCTGAGAATGAAAGGGAGTTACAGAGAGTGGTGGACGAATTTCAGTCTGTGTGTAAACGAAGGAAACTGAAGGTGAATGTTGGTAAAAGTAAAGTGATGGTATTTGAGAGAGCAGAAACTGAAGTGATTGACTTTGCTACACCTTACAGAGTGGGAGTACCAACTGGGACGAAGTGTGAGATAACTCTGAGGGGTGAGAGGATGGAGGAAGTGAAGGAGTTTAAGTACCTGGGTACAGTTAAGTGTAAACATGGGAGTATGGAAGGAGAAATTAGGGAGAGAGCAATGAGGGGTAGACAGGTCATAGGATCACTGGGGAGGATTATGAAGGGTAGAAGTGTGAGTATGGAAGTGAAAAGGGGACTACGAAACAGTATAATCCTGCCAACACTGACATATGCGTCGGAGACATGGACATGGAGTAGGGCTCATCAGTCTAGAATAGGTGCTGTGGAAATGAGTTACTTGAGAGGAGCATGTGGACTTACAAGGTGGGATGGAGAAAGTAATGAGAGTATGTATGAGAGATGTGGTATGAGTATGAAGGCAATTGGTATTGAGTGTGGAGTGGTTGAGAGAGTGAAACGTGATACATTGAGATGGTTTGGACATGTAGAGAAAATGCAAGGCGAGGAGTTTGTAAAGAAGGTGTATGGAAGTGAAGTTGTGGGACCTGGTGTGAGAGGCAGACCTCCGGTTAGATGGCAGAACAGAGTGGAAGAGTATGTAAAGGAGAGAAACATGAGGGGCAGAGGAGGGCTCGACCAAGTAAGGAGGGAGTGTTGGAACAGGGAGAACTGGAGGCACTTCTGCCGTGGCCACCCCCTTGGGGGGAGTTCCCGGAGGGAACGAGGCGTCAGAGCTATAGATAGATAGATAGATAGTTGGGGAGTTTAAAGAAAGAAAATGGGCATGACAGTAGTTCTTAAGGACCCTGTGATCATGTACGAGAATTTGTGGCTTCCGGTTCCTCCTGACTATGCCAAGAAACAAGCTCTTTCAAAATAGGTGGTGTTTCATGGCAATATTTGAAGGACTCACTAACCTCCAATTTTCTGATTACATCACAGGGTACCTTAAGGGAAAGAAGCATACAATGGGTGACTTTAGAAGGGCAATGTCCAGTATATTAAAGAAGAAGAGAGATAGGACTTGCAAGGAGAGAAGTGGAGGGAACTCTAGTAACTAAAATCTACCCAACATACCCTTGATTAAACCTTCTCCATGAGCATTTGTAATGGTTTGAGTCATCCTACACAAGCACCGACCAGCTCTATCTGTTCCTCACCAAATCATCATCTTTGCACAACTTTTCCATGGTCTTCTAAATCTAACCTATTCACTCATTTCAATCCTTATCACCTAATATAATCCCAATCACAAGTGTTCAATGGATTTCATTACCTTTTGGCTTCACAAGGAGGGATCACAGGAGCTCAAACCACGGGTAGCCAATAAGTCAGGCAGAGAGGAAAGTCAGTCCAGGGAAACCTCGATCTGTATTGTTGACAAGTTGACCCACTCTTGGTTGGAAGTGGGTGGGTGGGTGTCTAGCAGAGTCTTGTAGGATTCCTGGAGATGGTAGCCAATGCCTGTGTCCAGTCCATGCATCTGAAGAGGAAGATAAACTAATTAACGGGAGGTGTGTGAATATTCAATACGAGAGTCCTTTTAGTATACAGTATTAGAGCACTTTCATTTTTCTAATGGATACCAGAAAACAGTACCAATTAATGTTATTAACCAAAATAATGGTGGACTGTTGCTTTGAATATATTGCTTGGTGGAACAAGTTGCTCAGGATTTACCTTTAAAATCCTATCAATTCCTCTAACCCAGTGGTTCCTAAACTTTTTCAGCTTGTTACCCAGTTTAACATGCCACATTAAGCATGTTACCTCATTTCACAAAATGTTGTCCACATCGATGCATTTGACTAAATTAAAACACAAGATATTACTTAATTATTATAGGTTTACTTTACATACTAAGACTAAGTTAATTCTAATGCCAGGTACTGCAATGAATTCTTGATTTTCAGAATTCTTAACTTTTTTCTGTTACCCCTCCATTACCCCCCAAAATTGTTAAATTACCTCCAGTTTGGGAACCAATGCTCTAAACAATGCCAGAAAACAGCCTACCTATATACTGTATTACTAGAATGGAATATGGAGAGAATTGGAGCATTTTCCTTGGTTTATATGCAAATTAAGTTGTTGTTGAAATTCCTCAAGATCTTTGGCCGAGCAGCCTCGAACCTCTGAGGAAGGCAATGGCAGTTTTGTAGACACCTACAAAACTAGACACCTAGGTGTCTACAAAACTGAATAAATGTATTATTTGGAGGATAATACATCACTGATAAATATACTAAAATGGATGTAATGTTGCATTAGCACATGTGACTCCTCTTCTCTGCACCACCACCCCTCCTTCCACCCACCAAGCCGACTGTCCCTCCTCTCCCACTTCCCCGTTCTCCGACCCGAATACGGAAGATGAAGCTTTGCCGATTCAAAATATTGTCTTGTATATGCACAGGAGTGAATAAAAACCTAGCGCAGTTGCCGTGTTAGCCACGCCAAGTAAGGGGGTGGTCCAAGTGGAAATTTTGTAGAGTGTACGTTCCAAAAATCACGAGCAAGAAACTACTGCTTCCGTTATTAAAAGTCCACCACTTAAAGTTAACATTAAATATTAAAAGCCATAAAATAAAAGACCTAGAATCACAATCTGAAGAAATGTCAGCTGCTAGTTTTCTATTACAGTTTAATTGTTGTATAATACACTCCACGAATCAGAACTCTACTGTATCAATAAATATATTAATGAGCAACTCGTGATTAACCGTTTGAATAGAGTAAAATCACATAACAGTCAATATAACTACCATGACCAACACACGACTTAAAAACTCTCTCTATTGCATAAGCGATCGTAGAGCAATAAAGGTTAACGTGTCACTAGTAGGCTATCACAGACAATCCTCGTACCTATTATTAATCGTAAATACATTCCTTGATAATTTTAGAAACTGCAGAACATTGAGGCTCAATAAAAATGTAAAGCAACAGCATTTTTAACCACAATTAAATACTATTCAACTCGCCTGAAAGCAGAACCATCCGTCTCTTCCAACGTTCCTTCCTTGACTACCTATATGGCTATGGCTAGGCCATCATAGCCCTGTTCAACTTGTGATTCGCCTCAATGCAGAATAAAGCATACTGGAATTCGCCAGGTGGAGTTTCGAGGCAGTAGATCGAGACAGTACTGACAAGCGGCACTGCCAACGTCTTTATAAATAATGTACGAATTATGACTGTTTCTGACAGTGATGGAGTTTATGCACAAAAAAGTCAAATATTCACTACATTACTCACTGTATTATAAATAAACAATGTTAGATAACAAAATAACAAAATAAAAACTCCGACATTGGCTACATATACTTGTGTGGTGACCGTCTTGTGTTTCGAATCGTCTAAGATCATGGTGGTACAGTATAAACAAGACAGACACTCCCTGGCATTGATGTTGAGGTCTCGAATCACTGAGAGATGTGGTGGTCGCAGAGCCTTCCATTTTACGCCCCCATGTGGCTGGCTGGCTGGCTGCTCGAGGAGACGTGAATGTTGCAGCACTTTCCTTCCTTCCTCAATGCCTACTGTATGTACTGCATTTATTTTATTTACATTGTAAACTCTGGAGTTAATAATACCATTTCACCAACAAGATCGAAAAAAATAAAATAAAGATTAAAAACTCATTTGATCCCCGAACAATTGCTTATTCCAAATAAGCCAATGCAGCTCGTAACACCTCAAGAGGTGGACCCGAATTAATTCTTGCTATTGGTGTATGACTCATGTTAATTAATTATTAAAGATTTTTAGGCTTGTCAGACATTTAGTAGTATTCTTACCTTATCCCTTTCAAGTGTGAGTTTCATCATAATCGTATTTTCAATAGATGAAGGAAAAGTAGGTGTGGTGGCTCTGAGATGGGTTGTTGCAGCACTCACGTTACAAGAGTTACTATTTCATTAAGAATTTGTACTTATAAATCATTTACTTTGCAATATTGGTTCCTTAAGACTGGCTGTATGATTTAAGCATATATATTTTAATTTTGCGTTGACTATCATTTCACCATGTCACCAAAACGTAGCAAAGAGGCACCGGTATGGACACTCGTGATAACATAATTTCTGACCAGAGTGTGAGGAGCAGAAAGCTTCGAATCGCCTGGTATAGCCCATTTCCCCACCCAGTAGCCTACACCTATAAGGGCTGAGTTGGAATGCTGGGTATGTGTGTGTGGTGCCTGTCGTTCGCCTCTAGTCAGAAATTACGTATCACGAGTGGACATACATGAATAAAGTTAACCCCAATTATATTCTTTGTTTGATATGCAAAGACTCTTTAACGTATGGTGGTGGAACATCCAACATGATAAAACACATATTAGAATTAAGGAAGTATTTTGTAATAGTGATCGACAATGTACAGTCGGCGGCAAATGTCCTGTCGCCACACCTGTCAAGTCATGAAGTAAGTATGGAAAACAGATAAGTATATCAATTTACCCCCTGGATATCGTATTTCTGTATAGTGAATGTGTTTATTCCATGATTAACCTTTATGTAATCCTTTAAGGTGCTGAGTGAGGTGACACAACTTTCGCCGCCGACTGTACACTGTGATATTATGGATGTGATAGTATTGTAGAATTAATAAAACATTCGCCTTGTGTTTCAATTGTTTATCATTTATTCAATTAAAAATATATATCGAGATGTGACTGTATGAATATGAAGGGTGATATCACTACTGTAATGGTAGGAGTCCTATTCATTATTCACTCACTTGGTAATCATTATAGCCTTGTCCGCGCGAGAATCATTCTCTGGACTCGTTGATCATGAGAGAGAGAGAGAGAGAGAGAGAGAGAGAGAGAGAGAGAGAGGTAAATTACTTCCTCTCTGAATCCGAGTCAGTCAACTGTTCGGTTGCTGGTTTACGTGGTGGAGTAGTTCTCGAGCCAACAGCAACCTGCCGGCCAGAAATGGGGCAGCAGTCGTGTGGACTTATCACCCGGAGTAGACAGAAACTTTTGTCCGCAATAGTACGTTTCTTCATAATACGAACGCCAATTCTGTTCAGTATATCCGTGAAGAGTAATCCACCCGCAGGAAGTTCTTGAATAATGACTTGTCTTCCCTAGCTAGCTCATAGACAAGTCTTTCCCACTGACCAAATAGCTTCCTCCTTGCAAGTCACGGACGAACCCAATATCCTCTCTCTCCTTCCTCGGCTACTTTCTCTGCTCTTCCTTCTCCTGCCTCTTCTCTCCCTTCTTCAGAAGGATATATGCTGCTAAGGTTATTGCAAATGGCAACAACACATCATCCTTGATACCAGCCATGCTGCTCTTTTGTGATATTGTCTCAGCTGCGGCAAGGAAGGAAGTGGTGGAGGGAACCAACTACCTGCCCTATATATGTGCCCAAGCCCAAGGGCAATAACATACCTAAAATGCCTAGCCATTCTTGACTGGTCACGGGTGCATCGCCGAGCATACCCAGGTACACCCACGACCTACACACACCGTGTGTGTAGGTCGTGGGTGTACCTGGGCATGCTGCAGAAACACCGCCGGCAAAAAAAAGGGTAAAATGACCATTACAAATTAGTCTTCCAAGAGCGTATGGTGAATCCCCGGGCTTCCCCTGTAATTCGTGGTATAGCACAGATGAACCGGCGATGCACCACCGGTACAATAACAACGTAACCAACTAACACATGTGGCAGAGCTGAACCTGGATATAAAAACATTGAATACAAATGAGAGCAAGAGGCAAACAATGAGAATAATTTTGCATACAATTTTACACTCACACGAACTGCACAACATACATCCAATACACACTTGAATATTATAGATATTTTATTCAACAGATGCGGATCACAACAGAACAATGCGTACACTGTTGAATAATATTTGCATTTAGAATATAAAGTATATGTCTATACCTGAAAGAAATATTTTATACAGGTGGGGTCAATGAACTGTTAGTAGGCTAGAGGTCGTCAACTATGTTTGTTGAGGGAAGTCACATAAATGCCAATATTGAAGTTTGATTTGGGAAAAATGTCTTGTACAGTCACGAGCACTAATAAGTATTCAGGTGTGCTTCGAATACCTAGAGACAGTAACTACTAAATGCACTATAAAATCTCCATTGGAATGACTTCGTTCGTGAATTTGGACTGTTCAAAGCTTCAAATAAAGCTGCATACTTATTAGTGTTCGTGATTGTACACTGGACCAAAAAAGTCTGGCGCAGGTGGGGTCCGATGGTTCTGTAAATAATCGCTACAGCTCATGATAAAAAAGCTCGTTTTCAGTAGCCATCGTCTTAGGTGTCAGAATGTTTCACGAGAGAAATGCGCGATACTTTTTTGATCGAGTGTACCTATACGAGTAAAAGTTTAAATAATCTTAATTAGCAGACTTACCTGCTTTGTGGGCCTCGCCTCTTTAGAGTATCAAGGTGAAGTCGTTACCAAAGCAGACATCTGATGATCTGAATACTTGCGAAGCGGGCTGGTTGGTTAATCTGTGAAATAATAAATGAAAGAATGAGAGAGGTCCATAATGATATCCAGTTTCCATGAAGATACCCTTTGCCTTACAGTAGCATAAGTCATAGTAATTGGAAAATGATGAATGTTGGTAGTTTTCCGGATTGGACCAGTTGTGTTTGTGAAAGATTGAGTGTGCTGAATATATGTTGTTGTTCAACAACAACAACAAGTCTTGCCTCAGGGTTTGTTGCAGCAGTGAAAATTTATTACAGTATTTGAAAATATAAAACATGTGAGTCATATGTGACTCAACATGCCAGGTGTCGACGCCAGTGAGAGGCTAAGTTATCTCTGTTGAATCAACCACCTGTTCCGGCTCCAACAATAGTCAAGATAACATCACACCAGTGCACCACATGTTCTAAAAGAAATAATGCATATTATGTTGGATGTGTACTAGAGGGAGGGAGGCAGGCAATGTTCACACAAGGAAATTAAAGAAGCCATTTTAATCAGCGACATCCCGTACAAGCCCCCAGGCCAAGGAACACGAAATTGGCCTACATCATCAACATTAATTTTTTTCTTTTTTCATATTAAAAAAAGATAAAGACCAAAGACTGAAATCCCGCTTACTGTCCTCACCTGTCACACTAAATATAACAAAGCATTTTTTTTTTTTTTTTTTGTAAAGTGTGTAGTGTATTTTTTTGTGTAATGTGTATAAGAGGAGAGCAAGGTCTTTGAGAGTATGTTGGACCGCTCTCAGTGTATGCGAGACACAAAAAAGATCAGTAAAGGCGGACAAACAGGTGAAGCGGGAGTTAAAACCCTTCCTATCTATCACCAGTCCAGCGTCCACCCAAAGAGTATTTATTGCCCTGTAAGGCTGGTGCTAGTGTCTTTACCCTCCTCCTGTAGTGTACGTGTGATTTCTCCGTGTGCGATTCCAAGCGTAAATACACAGAGCAGGGAACAATGGAATCTCATCTCCTCCCCCCCCCCCCATCTCACTCACACGCACACACACATACACATACACACATCATACACTACTGACGTGGCATTCGTAGGTATGAATAAATTAAGACCTGCTAGTAATTTACATCCACTTATATTAATACAGCCTCCGTGCAACCTTCAGGGGGTCGTCATTTTAACAACCCAGTCAGCCTCCCTGCAACCCTCCTTAAGGTGGTAATTCTTTTTTGGTACATTGGAGTGCCTTGATTCCTCCAAAGTATGCTAGGAAACAGGATCAGAAGAGCAAAAATAATGGCGTTCTGTTGCTTGGAATAGTTTGGAGGATTCTGTTGCTCCAGATTTACCAACACAGAAGTACCCCCTTAAGGCCACGTCACACCATGTAACTTTTGAGGCAGGGTGGCCAGGCGTGCGTTCAAACCATGAACAGCCATGACGTCACATACTTGAAGTCAGTTTTCAATTGGTCGGCTGTCAAGTACAGTACACCCCAAAAATTGGTCAGCTGATCTGGAAACATTTTGAGGCGAGTGATATTTTTCTCACTTTTTGAACCATTATCCCTGCCTATACTATACTATAATATTCCACAGGTGAGGTGACAACTTAATAACATATAATAATTAAAAGTTAGAGTTAAAGTTGCAGGGTTTCAGTTCTAGTATCTATCACTAATACGATACTCTCCTGAACGACAGCCAGGTAAGCCCAACTCCCCACCATGGTAGTAACCTTCCCAGTAAACAGTTTTAAACTCTCAGGCCAAGGCGAATTTTCGAAGGAAGCGAAATAAAACAAAACTAAAATGCAGAGTCTGCCAGTGCCACACGTCCTACAGCAAACAGCTTTGACAAAATTGGCTTGGATTGACTGTTTATTATAAATGTTGCTTGCTAATATATATATATATATATATATATATATATATATATATATATATATATATATATATATATATATATATATATATATATATATATATATATATATATATATATATATATATATATATTTATATATAGTAACAGCAACAGGAGACAACTGACACAGACCAGTCCAAGTACTGGGAAGTGTTAAGTGTACAGTCGCGCACAACAATCCCTAGCCCACCTGAGTCGAAGCCCGAAATATGAAGCAGGAGATTTCTGGACGACAGCCCACCCAAACCTTCACGAGGCCACACACATATGGAACCAATGGAGGCTTTGGGTAGGCTGTCGTCCAGAAACCGCTTTCTTCAGATCTCGGGCTTCGACATAGGTGGGCTAGAGATTGTGGTGCGTGAGTGTACCTTGTGAAGGACCACTGTATTTTCACTGGCCACTGGATGACCCCACACTTGTATGGTAACCAAAGGTGGGTACAGTAGTTCATTATATATACTGCACCAAGACCCTCTGGAAGGCCCTGGTGAACCCCATAATAAACTGTTGTTGTCACCTGTGGGGTCATCCAGCCACCAGTGGAGTTGCACAATACTGACATATTCTGACCATGGCTGATATAATAAATAAATTGTAAAATAGATAAATAAATTAAAACTATAAACATTTAACTAATCGGAAAATTCGATTTTCCGGACTTTTAAAATACCCGATAATCGAGGCTCTACTATACAGAGTGTCCCAGAAGTGCGTGCCGAAAATCAGGAGGTGTATTCCTTGGATATAATTGAATGTAAATTACTAAATGACCAAATTGGCAATTCTTAATTGTTTTCGAGTTCTAACACCTTAAAGGTCTCCCAGGAATGTGTTTAAATCTAGGAATTGTATAGCCACGATCCACAGTCTCTACCACACCCAGACATCTGCTGGACTTCCACCTGTGGGGACACATTAAAAGTGAGGTGTATGCTACAGACATCCCAAACCGAAAGGAATTGTGGCGCCGTGTGGAGGCCACAATACACAGCTTTTGGCACATTCCTAACTAACCTCTCAACTTTGCTGCCTATCGTATGACTTTATGGTCCATAAGTAATTTCACATGTTCTATGTAATATTATGGTACAATCCTTTGATTTAAACACATTCCTGGCAGACCTTTAAAGTGTTATAACTCGAAAACTATTGAGAATTGCCAATTGGTCATTCAGCAATCTAAATTCAT